>JASSUY010022914.1:0-29063 GCA_032466535.1 Forpus xanthops
ATTTCCCCGGGACTGGGGAAGAAAGAGGGGGGGGGGGTGCACAGAACTGTTTGAGGGGCCTCAAACTACGACAATTATGGAGACATTTCACTAATGGTTAATGAATATTTATCATTTTTGGAGAAGAATAAAGCTATGTCAGGATTCTGTGTGGTCCTCTGTATAAACAGTTTACACTTGCATTTTCCTTCCCATCAATTGCATCCATCAAGGTCTGAAAGAAATATTCCCTATTTTTGTTCAAACAGCACAGACAATGTGCATCCTTTTTGGAAAGGCCTGGGAGAAAGCATGTTTCCAAACCCTGTGATAAAGCTGGTGAAAAAAACCAAAGCCCCCTCTCTGTATTTGGATCATTAGGGACTGAGGACAATTGAAGGCAAAGGTGACATTCCCAGTGATTCATCAGGTCTACAGGTAGGTATGATCTGTTGGTAGGTAGGGGTTGTGCTGGTTTTAACTGGGATAGAGTTAGTTTTCCCTATAGTAGGTGATACAGGGTTGTGTTTGAGCTTTGTGCTGTAAACAGTGCAGATGACACAGGGATGTTCTCAGTACTGCTGAGCAGTGCTTGCACAGAGTCATGGCCTTTTCTGCTCCTCACCACACCAATGAGCAGAGTGGGGATGCACAAGGTGTTGGGAAGGAACACAGCTGGGACAGCTGACCCCGGGGATACTCCATACTATATTTGTCACACTCAGCATACAAATGTAGGAGAGAAGGAGGAAGGGGAGGATGTTCACAGAGATGGTGTTTGTCTTCCCAAATAACTGTTATGTGCGATAGAGCTCTGCTGTCCTGGAGACAGCTGAACACCTGCCTGCCCTTGGGAACTGATGAATGAATCCCTTGGTTTCCTTTGCTTTCATGCACAGCTTTTGCTCATCTGTGGGTCTTTATCTCCGCCTACGAATTTTCTCACTTTAACTCATCTGATTCTTTCCCCCATCCTATTGGGGAGGAGGTGAGGGGGGCAGTGAGCAAGCGGCTGCGTGGGGTTGAGTTGCTGGCTGGAATTAAACTGTGACAAGGCAGAAACGATAGTTGGCCATAGCACCTTCAGGAATAATCTCCCAAAAGTCATCAAATGAGCACATCTCTTCAGAGCATTCACTTATAAATATTTTAACAGAACAGAAACAGTTGGCCACCCTTGATTCCTTTTCTTGGAACTAATAAGCTGTCAAAAGACATTTTTTCCCCTTTACTAGGAATTAGTTTTTCAAACTTCCAGTGACTCAGTCTTTCCTGAGAACTGCCTTTTCTTACTGCGTCTGGATTGTCTCCTCGCGCATTTAAGATGTGATGAAATGGAGAGAAAAACCAACCCAAAATGGAATAGAAAGGAGGGACTGTAATTGTGACAGAAGTATTTGTTAAAGTTCCTCTTTCAGGTTTTGCCTAGAAGAACTTATTTGGAGTCAGATCTTTTCCACTTGTTTTTCATGGTGTAAGTGGAAGGTAAATACAGCCCTTAGTATTTTTGCCTGTGCCTCTGCAGTTGTTAACGTGCCTTTGTCTTAAAGGCAGAAGAGACATGAGACTCACAGAAGATCCATTTTGCTATTGATCACACATTTTTTAATCTTCCCTTTTTTAAGAGTTCATTAAAGTTTAGTGCTTTTTTTTCTCCCAATCTACTTTAAAGTTGTCTGTAGAAAACGTTGATTTTTTTTTTCCTGCTTGGGATTTCCAGGGTCAGGTTGAGAATTCTTTAATTAAAATACAAAGGAAAGGAGGCAGAACTGAATTTTACCTTTCATAAACACCAGTTTACTAGACACTTCAAACCAGACACTCTTTGGCATGTATTTCAGTGTTTTACTTTCCTATGCAACAACCTTGTGCCTTTATATCTACAATCCCTAAACAGCAGCGATTTCCCCATGCACATGCCCTTTGGTAAAAACAAAATCACTCAACTTTATAAACCCAAGCAGTGAAAGACCAAGACCCAAAGCCCAGAGAACTGAAATCCTTGAAGTAAATAATTAAAGTGACCAGTGGAATAGCATAGGAAGATGAGATGGATATGCAGTATGTAGATATTCCAGGGGAGGTTGGTCTCTTCAACTGCCTGAAGTGATGCAGTAGAAGCACACAACATCAGTGTTTCCGACTGGGAGACCTTTCTGAGAACCTGCTTCTCATGTGTTGGGTAGTCAGAATGGGGATCCAACTCTACCCAGGGACTGGCTGTATCCAGTTCCCCTTGTTTGACATTACAACTGTGCTCCTTGAGGATCTGAGGAATTAGCCCCAACATCTATTGTGCAATTGTTATTCATGCACATTTCCTGATTGTGCTCCAAAAATGCTTACTTCTGTGACCAGGCAAGTGCTGGCTGCAAACAAAAAGAGGTTTTAAGGATAACACCTTTGAAATCTAACGTCATGAGATGACTTTTAATGTGCTTAGAGCATTTTTATTTATTTTCAAAATCTTACATGACTACTCAGAGATGAAGGGTTGTATCATATATAAAAGCCTTGAACTCCTGGTATTCTAGTGCACTTACTCTGTAAGGCCCAGTTCCAAAGATATATTCAGGCTGACAATTTGTATTATGCACCATAACATCCCTGGGCATGTTACATGGGCGCAGAATGAAACTTCAGTTCCAGTACACCCCAGTGTTTGTTTTCTTAAGAGAAGCAGGTCTTATCCAAAAATAGGAGGATTCTGCAGTTTAGAAACTTTCCTACTGTCCCACTTATGCCTGTGACCATCTCAGTTTTAGTGGGCACTGTAAGAAACTAAATAGTTTTTAATTTAAAATCTTATGGTCATGAATCCACTTCAGTTCCCCTCTACTGCTTACCTTCCCCCCCCTCCAAACCACCCAAACCACCAAACAAATGCTCTCTTCCCACAACAGCTTGATATTGAGGGCATTTATCGAGAGTATTTTTAAAGCCTCTCTCTAGTCCATGGAACTTTAGCACATGTTTAACTGCTGTACTAAATTGCATTGTATGGATCTGATCCAAAGCCTATTGATGTCAGAGGGAGAAAAGTTCCCATTGACTTCAGTTAGATTTCAATCAGTCTTTTTTAACAGAAAACGATTATGCACTTACACTTTTAAACGTTTATGATGAAAAGCATCAGCAAATAAAAATCTGTGAATAGACTCCCACAAAACAAAAGTGTCAGCAGCTGAAATACGAGGGCAGATGGGCTTTCAAGATCTGTCACTCGATCAGCATTGTACAGTTTAAAGGCACCACATGTACTCAGTCTTCTGAGAGGGTGTGTGGACAAGAAACCATTCTGATTCATTATTTTCCTAGCAAGAATGATTTGATCTTTCAGGCACAAAATGACTGGGAACTTTTGCACAATGTTTTGTGTTCATCATTTATTGCCTTGATGTAATCCTTGTAAACTTTCTGAAAGAACATTTTATGTCTTTAATGTACCATGTATTTCTGTTTAAAACTGAGAAAATTCCCTGTTAAGGTATCACCACATTTTAAGATAAAAATAACATATATGCTAATAATGTTCCCTTCACATGTATGGCTTTATTTTTTTATTATTTAGATAAATTTAAATGTGTTTTAGGATAGAGATCTTCATTTTCCAAATTAGGAGGAGATACGATTGGCCAGCAAAATAACTGGGAATAGAAGTTGATTGTCTTGAGTTTCATATCCTAACTTCCCGAAATGTCAATTTTTCTTGTATTTAGCACACTAAGGCCTAGCCTTTTCTCATCTAATTTTAAATTTAAATGAAGTGCTCAATATTAAGTGTAGTCAGTTAAGGTTGTTCCTGTGGGCAGATCATTGAACCATGAGCATCCCTCCTCAAGTGGTCGTCTTTATCAACCATAAGCACTCTTGGAGCCTTAGCTAAGTGCTCAAAAATATACAGGATGGATATGGAGCTAAGTATTTGCAATATTTACTTTAAAGATAAGAATGCCTATAAGAAAAAAGAATAATCTTCACTATTACTCACAAAACAAACACAAAGGGTTTGGGGAAGGACAGGGCCTGTAGGCTGAAAAACCAATTTCTCAGACCTCTTAGTACTTATGGGACTAGGGAGAAACTTAGAAAATTCCTAAACACCGTTGGAAATATTGTTTTTCAAACACATCAAAGAATTTTATTTCACATGTATTTCCATGGAAGGAAGCATATTCATGCACCCAAGACTTGTACTAGCTGTCTTCTAACAAAAAACCTTGACTTGCAGATAGTTATTACCTTTGCTTGTCACAATATTAGTTTTAGCCACTTTTTCATTTATATGTTCTCTTTTGGGTGGTAGGAAGTTAAAGATGATATGGGACACTCTTACTTTAATACAGTGGAACTATTAAAGAATGTAGCTGTGTCTTAATTATATATGAATTTTTTCAATGCCTACATAATATGATAATTGAAAAGACAGCATCAAAAGTGTGTGTGCAACAGCCCCTGCAAGATTTTGTTTAAGTGGTGACATTTATAGCTACGACTATTGCAGATGAAGTTGGAAGAAATGAATAATGCTTGAAAACAATATTTAGGTCTTTTAAGCAAATTGATATATCTAAAAAGTGCAAAAGTATGTCATTCAGAGTTAATGTTTCTACAGAATTGTTTGACATTCACCTGCATTTAGTAGCAGTGAATGTATGAACTGCTATAATATCCTCATCTGTTCATCATTCATATTCTAAATTTCCTATAATTCATTTCATTCAACATTTTTGATGTGTTTTCCTGATTGATGTCTTTGCCATGTTCTTTATTCTTTCTTTAAATTAATCAAAGGAGCTGTTTCTGACTAAATACACATACATATTGATCACTTCTCTGTTTATAAGTTTTTAAATTCACTGCAATATAAAATGTTAGGTTTTGCTGTATATTATAAACCATTCTTTGGAACATAACATAATCTTGATCTCCCTTTAGCAGTTTCCAACATCCACATCAATCTTGTATCATAAAAAATATGACAGAATCAATATTGTGATGATAAGCTGTAAAAAATTGCTTTTGTCTGGATTCAGTAGAAATCACAAGTGGTCTGATTCAGCTCGGGAACATTGGAACCAGCTTCTTAAAATGAACAGGCTGTTCAGAAACAAAACTAAGTTTGTGTTAGGTGGAAGTGGGTTTATTTCATTCTTTGCTACTAAACCAAACTTCTTATCCTCTTGCCCTTATACAATCTACTCTATTGAATTAGGATAATTTTTTCTTGCTAATTTGGTTCGTTTGGGTTTGCAACTGGTATATAACAGCTGATATCCAGCATAACTCAAAATATCCTAGCAGTATTCTATATCTAAATCCTCTACATGAGCTTTACAACATCTTCTGACAAATAGTTCTCTCCATTATGGCTAAAATACAAGTGAGTGTCATTCTTCTCTGAAACCGATAAACAACAATATATTTAGAATATGGGATATGCCTATTCCATTACTGATCTACTGGAATATTGTTACTAACCAAGACTACCTATAAGCCATATAGGAAAGACAAAATTAGTAGTACTTTCAGGAATTACATATGAAAGATATTCAAGGCTGATTAACAATAGAGCAAAGCACCATTGTGAGCAACCATGCTTGCTGTCCATAATGTACGATCTGTGATGGCTGCTTGCAAAATGCTGGATCACGTGCTGAGTGAAAGCTCCTAATATTTTCTGGGGTGCTTTAGTCAGACAGTACGCATGATTAATATATGTTTGTAGACGGCATCCTATTAGACATTGAGAGAGTGGTGTCAATGAAGGTAGTTCATGCAGAACAGACTAAAGACAGAAGATAACTTTAGTGCTTAGATATTTACTGTACTCCTCCAAAAGAAAAATCCTTTCTTCCTACCATGGTACCAATAAAACGCTTTGGTTGCAAAAGTGAAAATGCAGTATCCACAGCTCATTGTAAGGAAAATTAGAGATGAGAAACAATATCATTGAGCAGAACACCCTGTGCTAGTGTCTACAGATTGCTCTCTCTGTAGATTTTTGAACTGGTTCTGGTCCATAGCTCTGTGCTGACCTGTCAGGACAAAGACAATATGTAGAAACAGGGCTATTCTAGTGATAGTCACTTGCATCTGCAGGGAAACCTGGGCCTTTTGAACGTTGTCTTGTCCACACACTCTTAAAAGTGTCAATCACCAGTATAGATTTAGCCAGACTACACACCAGGTGACAGCACAAGAATGATTTTGGAAAAAAATAAATACACAGAGCAAACATATAGGGTAGAATTAATCTCTTTTGCTTCTAGCTTTCAAAAAGAGATCTGTCTAGTGTAAACTAGTCCTCTAATTGCCTTCTAAAGTTAATGGAGAGAGAAAACATATTGACATTTCCTATGTGACTTGGGATACATTATGCAATATAAGCTTGTTGAAAATCCTAGTTCAGGTATTTTCTGTTCAAGTGACATTTGGTTATCTCCATTCAAACAAAGACGGTATGTAGCAAACCCTGGTGTTTATTCTCTGAATGATTTACAGTACTTGATTTGTGCTGCTTCTGTTTTGCTTCAAAGTTATTTCAGGTGAATTAATCTCCTCTAATTGAGGTGTCTCATACCTTCAACTGCTCTAGATGTCCAGATTAAACTATTCACACACATAAACCACACTTTGGAGCATGTTTATACAACTTACTGCAGAACGAATTTTAGGATGAAAATAAACTGCTTCCTAAAGCCATCAGTTCCTCCTCACTTGTTAGAAATTAACAGAAGTGTATAGCTCAGATAGATGCAAGTAGCTAAAGCTTCTTCTCTTTAAATCTGCCCTTAGCAATGATCTAACCAGTGTACTTCATGAACTGTTGACTTAGCTCACAACTTGTGTGACCAGCAGTAGAAAAGAAGGGAAAATGAAACCATCACTGAAGTCACTAAAAGATGGCAAAAGGAAATGATATTACTTAGTTTTTAATGAGTGACATTGCTTGCTGACTCTTGCCAGCGATTTTTTTAGGAATCATTACAGCATAACATTTTTCTGCTCTTCTTTCATATCACAGTTAACCTATGTGCAAACAGGGAATAATCTAAAACTCTACAGAGACCTTGCAGTTATTTCACTGCTTGCATAGTCATGACAGCTTATGCTCTGGGACATGGGTATTAGCAAGGTTAAGAGAGTCTTTGTCTTTTTTTTCCAAGGGTAAATGTGGATGCCAGCAGCATGGAACCTCAAAAGACTCAAAATAAGTCTTTAATGACAACAAAATGAAGTCACCTTGGACTAGTATATGCCAGACAACTAACATTTTTTAGAGAGAGACACAAGGAAATGATTGCCTTGTAGTGCTGATCTTCAGTGAGGTGGTGGATCTCCAAACCTGGAATGGATAGAAAAGGCTTGCAAACTGGTTTGAAATGTGAAAGGAGTGTATTGAAACTAGGATTCCTATGAACTGTAAATGCGCCTGTAGAAAATCATAGAATCATGGAATAGTTAGGGTTAGAAAGGACCTTAAAATCATCTAGTTCCAACCTCACTGCCAGGGTCAGGGACACCTCCCACTAAACCATGCCACCCAAGGCTATGTCCAACCCAGCCTTGAACATCATCAGTGACGGAACATTCACAACATCCCTGGGCAACCCATTCCAGTGCCTCACCACCCCTACAGTAAAGAAGTTCTTCCTCTTATCCAACCTAACTCCCCCTGTTTGAACCTGTTACCCATTGTCCTCTCAGTACAGTCCCTCATGAAGAGTCCCTCCCCAGCATCCTTATAGGCCTCCTTCAGATACTGGAAGGCTGCTATGAGGTCTCCACACAGCCGTCTCTTCTCCAGGATGAACAGCCCCAACTTTCTCAGCCTGTCTTCTTACAGGAGGTGCTCCAGACCCCTGATCATCCTCGTGGCCTCCTCTGGACTTGTTCCAACAGTTCCTTGTCCTTTTTTTGTTGAGGACGCCAGAACTGCACAAAATAGTCCAAGTGAGGTCCTAGATTTTTAAAAATAGTGCCAAATTTTTAGAAAGATATGGTTGATAATTAAATAGCACCCATATTTCTGATGAAGACATATGAGAAGGATATATCAGTAATTCATAGAGGCCACAGTTGCCAAGTAGACACAGCACAAAGCAAATTCACGTTCTGATATTAGGCTATTGCTTTTCAAAGTCCTACACAGAGCCACCATGAAACAAAGCGTGCTATACCAGAAGGGAATATTCATAATGTGTCTAGACACCTACAAAAATCTTTAAAACAGATAAGAATTTGAAATTGTAATTCATTGCCCATGTGCTTTATGATATGATCCACAACACCTGAGAGCACTTTGGCAGCCAAGGAAGTAAGTGGTATCTGTTTCCAGAAGTCCTTTTAGGTTAGGTGGATCCCATATGAACCTCCCAGATGTTTATCTGATTCCAAGAAAGCATGGCGGTTTGCATTGTGAATTTTTGTGGGATCAGGGTTACAGCACTGAAAAAGAAAAGACTAATGAGAGAACAACAAGGTAAAAAAGAATATTAACTGTGGAACGCATGTCCTCCAACAAGGCATGCACACATCTCCATGCTCAGTAATCGTCTAAAATTACAAGCTCAACCACGGTTTATGGAAGCAACTGAGGTGACTTCAATTTGCTTTTGGGTGTGAAAGAATGGATTCATTCCATGAGGCTCATGTGCTGCAGCAGCTAATGAAATAGTTCTTGCAAACGTGAATGGTCAGAAAAGAAAAAGCTTGTAAAAAAAAGCCTTTCAAATCCAAAGAGCATGAAAACTAAGGACTCATGACAAAAGGAGGGAAAATAATTACTATAAAGTTTATCTGTAAGCGAAATACATGCAGGCACTACAGCAAAGGAATTTAAATGTGTATATAATGAGAAGCTACACATGCACAAAAGTAGCTGTCAAACACTATATAGTATGCATAAAAGCTCCAACAAGTTGCACAGTGTGAGGAATAGTTGCTTCTGGATCAGCGCACAGTCATTTAGTAGTCCTATCAAGCTGACAGTGAGCGTATGGGGCCTGATACACATGACTGCCCAAGAAGAGTGTCTCTGGATGTCAGCCTTGTGTACGTCAATGAAACAAGAGTAGAGCAGAATCAAAACAAGTTAACAAACCAGCAGCAAGCTTGTTTCTGCTGCAATAACAGAACCATAGGCTAACTGAGGCTTTCTTTTTATAACTTGTAAGGCTATGCCAGTGACCTCTGAATCACTGACCCACAGAAGCTGGATAGAGTGAGCATGAAAGGGGTTTGGTGTTTTTCCTTATTCTTCGTTTCTTTTGGAATTTCTAGGTATCTAGCAGTCCATTCTGAAGAGACTGAAACACTGCCTATTGTTCTCCCTCAACCCTCCTGATAAATCCCTTTCTCTTTGTTTATGTTGGTTAAACACCATTCAAGATGTGCTATAACGAGCATTGTGGGGTAGTCAATTCTAATCATTTTAATGGTCTTTTGGAAGGCTTGGATTTGTTTTATGGTTTTACTCTTCTTTATCTGTAAAAAGATCAACTGTCTGCAATACCCTAGTTGTTAAATACAGATCAGATACTATCACTGTAACCAGAAATCTTCAGTGGACAATTTTCATGACAGGCTGGAGAGTTAGTGTTCAGATCAATGATCATAAAATCATAGAATCACAGAATAGTTGGGGTTGGAAATGACCTTAAGATCTTCCAGTTCCAACCCACCTTCCATGGGCAGTGACACCTCCCATTAAACCATCTCAATTAAGGCTCTGACTAACCGTGAGCACCACCAGGGATGGAGCATTCACAACTTCCCTGGGCAGCCCATTCTAGTGTCTCATCACCCTCACAGTAAAGAACTTTATATCCAGTCTAAACTTCCCCTGTTTAAGTTTGAACCCATAACCCATTGTCCTATCACTACAGTCCCTCATGAAGAGTCTCTCCCCTGCACCCTTATAGGCCCCCTTCAGATACTGAAAGGCTGCTATGAGGTCTCCACGCAGCCTTCTCTTCTCCAGGATGGACAGCACCAACTCTCTCATCCTATCTTCATAGGGGAGGTGCTCCAGTCCCCTGATCATCTCGTGGTCCTCCTCTGGATTTGTTCCAACAGTTCCATGTCCTTTTTATGTTGAGGACACCAGAACTGCACACAGTATTCCAAGTGAGGTCTCACAAGAGCAGAGCAGAGGGGCAAGATCTCCTCCCTCAACCTGTTGGTCACATTCCTTTTGATGCGACACAGGATACACTTGGTTTCTTGGCTGCAAGAGCACACTGAAGCCAGTTTATGTTCATCTTCTCATCGAACACCCCCAAGTCCTCCTGCACAGCGCTGCTCTGAATCTCTTCTCTGCCCAAGCTGGATCTGTGCCTGGGATTGCTCCCACCCAGGTGCAGAACCTTGCACTTGGCATGGTTAAACTTCATGAGGTTGGCATCAGCCCACCTCACAAGCGTGTCAAGGTCTCTCTGGATGGTATTCCTCCCCTCCAGTGTATCAATCAAACCTCACAGCTTGTCATCAGCAAACTTGCTGAGGGCACACTCAATCCCACTGTCCCTGTCACCAACAAAGATGCTAAACAAGACCAGTCCCAACACCGATCCCTGAGGATCACTCATTACTGGTCTGATCATTTTATCAGATAAATTCCTTCAAGAAAGGAATATGAGCATGTCACTTTGAGGAAAATGGGCTATGAGTTTCTTTGCTAGTGGCTACCACTATGTACAGCCTAGTGCCACAGCAAGGTAGCAACAGGAGCTTTTCTCCTGGTAGGGCTATTTGGCTGGAAGGAACTTCAACTTGAGAAACCGGTATTTGGGAATTTAAGTTTTCCCTTATCATTTCCTTAAACAATTTCATTTCCAGGGGTGACTGTTGTAATTATGCCTGAAGTAGAGGTACCTGAGCCAGCTGCAAACAAATTAATAGCTTAATGTCAAGTTCAGCATGGACTAACTGATCAGAGCTCTGGACTTTGCAGACATTGCAGCCAGCCTGCAATGTGTTCTGCAACAGCAGAGCTGCTGAGAGCATCAGCTTGGCCTCTTCAAAGCTACATCAAGGGTTGAACTGCAGGTGCCACAGTGACCTCTAATTCAACTGATATGTATTTCTGATGTTTTTCTTTCCAAACAATGTGCTTTCCCTCTACTCACTGCCTACATGCTCAAAGGCCTCCCAGAAGCTCTTTGCAATAGTCAGAATTGCTCAAATCAAGCAGTGCTTTCGAATCTGAATGACTTAAATGCTTGTAAGCTCAGAGAAAAAAGTTCCCAAACCTGAAGTTGTAAGAATACAGCCATTGATGCCTCCTCCTCTATATTCAGCTTCAGTGTATTTCAGAAGGAGCAAACTAATTAAAAAAGCATGTGCTGTGCATGAATGGTTTTAATGTTTAAAGCACATAAGTAATGCAGAGGGCACCTTGCTCATATGGTTTTAAAGGTCTATTAAAGACTTCAAGATAAAAAGGATTCTTATATGTTCAGACTGATAGACACAGTCACAAATACATCACCACATCTGTTCCATTTTCACAACTGAATTAAGGAACATTTTCCCCCCAACGAGTTTAATTAACTTTAAGAACAAGCTAAATTAGTTTAAAAGGCAATTAAAATGCAAGCGTATAAATTGTAATTAAAACTGCATGCTGTTTATAGATATTTTTTCTAAATATTTAAAGAAGATCTTTTCCAAATGAAGAAAAAAAAACCAACCCAGAAGTTCTGCCGTCAGTGAATAATTCAAATGTGAAAAGCTTTTCTCACACATGTAGAATTGTTTTTTAAAATCTGATTTCTTAGAAATTAATGTTACAGAATATTGCATTGGTGCCCTGCTGAAAAATAATGGCAATTTGCTTCACAGATGCGGTTTTCTCTTATGGTGAGATGAGATTGGTTCTGCTGTTTTATTGGTCGTGAGATTATCACATTTATTGGGAGCTGTTATGTATGTCTAGCTCAGTTTTGCCTGAACTTCATGCTGCATGTGCTGTGGCCCTTTTTTATCTTCATTCCCTCCATCCATGTCCATTAACTGGTGCAGATGCCTTTACTGCTAGTGGCCTCAAAACTATGCGCTTTACCCAATCAGCTTTTAAGAGGTACTTTTTCTCTCTTCTATTCCTTTTGAGCAACACAGATGATATGAATGGAGGCCCTGTCCTCCAAAATGGGCATCCCTTCCTAGGCCTACACGTCACATATTCAAGTCACACACCCTGTGACCACAAACAAACCACTTCGCTTCTCTGTTCATTTCCTGTGCCCACTTATTTGCCTATAACTGCTTAAGCCATTCCTGGGAGAAGTCATGTCCCAGATGGTGTCATCAGAGTGTGTGGCAAAAACACTGTGAGGGCAAGTATATACCTGACAGAACATGAATAACAGCATGAATATCCATGGTAAAAGGATGACACTGAGGATTTAAAAAAGGTTTTCCTCAAATATCACATAACCGGGGGGTTGACTTTCAGTGGGTAATGGAGATCACATACTGCTGCAAACTAAAGCACTGTGCTATTAGCTCCCTTACAGCTTAAGTTTGATCCTATGGAAGTCAAAAGGAACATTTTCATTGAATACATTGCAGATAATATTCACAAAAAAAGGGGCTCACAAATGGCATTATTAAACTATAATGCAAAGAAATTAAATGCATATGCAATAATGACTCTCTAAAAATCTGGTTTTGAATTCCAAGAATTAGTGCAGAATTCAAAAAAATTTGGACGAACAACTGAAGTCTGGCTTTGGTTTTGACTTTGTTTTCATGTCTATAAATTAAAAATGTAATTAAGTAGTTTCACCTAAAGCTAAACTACTGAAACACACTTCTGACTACAATAAACCATATTCAGCCAAACCTGTTTTGATGCCAGAATGGGATTCTTACTGAAAATCAGAAATTCAAATTGTAAAAGTATATTTAACATCTCTATCACAGTTCCCAATTTTTGCAGCTTTAAGTGACTAAAGTTCTTGAAAGTGTAGGAGTTCTAAAAGATTTGAGACAGTTTAAAAATCTGTCATTTGTTAGCTTTCAAAAAGAAAGATACAGGAATATAAAGAATAAGATAACAGCACAAAAGGGCTTTGTAACTGCCAACGAAACAAAACTGCATATTTCATCAGAGATATAAATGTTACAGTTTTAAATAAAAATGGATGGAAAATGAATGGCTTGTTCTTTCTCTCTTCAAATTGGTGGATTTAAAGGGGTTAGCCCTGTTTCTAACTCCGGAGAAGCTTTCGTGTTTGTCTTATGTGATCAAAAAAAAGGAGAAAAGCATTCAGGTGGAAAGATGTCGACTGTGTATAATCTGAATAGTTGGATTTTTCAGCACAAGCCTTATTCTTAACAGGGATACTTTGTAAGAGGCTTATGAATTTCTATTTTAATCTAACAGCCAATTTCCATTTGCAACTATTTGTGAAATAACACAAGGATTCTACTGGAAAGCTGTTTCAAAGAAACACTAAATATGCCAAACTAATTGTGACTGGGCTCTTCTGAGTCGCACCTGTGGTTTGTGGAACTCTGCACCAAGAAGAATATTGAATCTAGTCCATCTTTAAATAAAACCAATCACACAGGGTGCACACACAGACCACCAGGAAAGAAAAGTCCTAATTGCATTAGCTTGTTGACAAGTAACAGTACACGCAAAGAGAATCAAGCATGTCTCAGCTGCCGTGCCCTAGGGAAAACCCAATGTAGATTGAAGAAATAATGAAGCAATGCCAATAATATTATTTATGCCATGACAAAAGAGGAGAGAGATCTTGTGCTGTATGGGAACACGCTATTGACTATGGGGACAGAATGATACGCCTGCTTAATACCCAAATTTTTTGTTTACTGCATATTTGGACAAAAGCATTGTTGATAAGGTAATTGGCATTTTGCAAAGTGTGTGGTACTGGGTTTTGTCAGAAGAGTTAAGCTCAAAGACTGAATCACTTGTAACATTTTTCCTGTAAACAGTGCATCTTACAGTATTAATTACTGTAATTAAATTTACAAAGTATATTGTTTTAATTTATCCTTTATTTCTCAGATTTGGGGAAAGCTTTTGGGATACCTTCTAAGCTTCGTATCAGGAATTTCGCTACCACTGAAATGCTTTCATGTTTGGTTTTCTGAAATAGCTACTTTTTTGCATTAAAATCAAGTTGTGAAATCGAAGGAATAATAGGAAGAAAAAAGAAAAAGAAAAACAAAAAACAAGGAGAAGAATGCTTCAGAAAAATAGATTAAGTTTGTATCTGTGTTTAAATGCTGAAACTGGCATAATTTTTTTATGGTTCTAGCTGTATTTTCTTTCTTTTGCCTAATAATTTCTTGGATGCCTATTAATTCTTGGATTAACTTAATCCATTTCTTGAGGACTTGACTGGAAAAGTAAGGACGAAGTAATGGTTCTGTGCTTCCAAGAGGTGAAAATGTCAAATGTTCCAAAGTTGTCCCTTTTAGTTGTCTGAAGCTGTTTGCTTAGAGATTGGATTTATTTTTATCACGTACATTTTTCACAGTGATCTTGTAATTGTGAAAATGTCCCCTTGACCTTCATCTGACAAAATGAAATATTTGACAAAGACCTCAGAAAAGTGACATGCGAACACCTCTATAAAAGAAAGTACGTATCCATTCATAATTGAGAGAAAACCTTCATTTATTCAGAGCCCTATTTAGAATCTCATTATATTCTCCTAGCCTTTGATAATAGGGTCATGGGTTTCTAGAATACACTGTGAGTTTTAAAGTAAAATGCAAATTAACAATGTGCTTTCTCTCACCATTTGTGTGAACTTTATTCCTACAAGCACATCATACCTTCCTAATGACTGCCGTTCAGGGCCCATGAAAGTTTTCATCCTGCATGAGTGTAGAGAGCTGAACCAAAAGGCCTAAATAAAAGTCATTTAACAGAAACAATTCCATTGATTCCTGCGAACTTCAGGAGTGCAATCTTAAATCATCACATTTGTGCATGGAATTTGCTGTGTACATACTGGAAAGAGACTCTTGGCAATAGAAGACAAATTGGCTCACTATTGTGATGCTTTCTGTTGAATTAAAACCTTAGAGTGCCAATTATGTGCAAGAAGTGCTTCATCCCTTGCAAAGCTTTAATTTGTCAAGTTAAATGGTTTTGCAAAAATGAAAATGAATTTGCTTTTCATTGAGAAGCTTTGAACTCAGTGAGACCTAAAAGAAGAGCTTATGTGCCCAGAAACCTGTCTATTTTTTTCCAGCTGTGTTGGTTTGGGTGATAAGAAATATTATCTCTCAAGACTTATTTGAAGAGCAACCAGAATGTCACATGTAGGAAAATAGGGATCTCCATCTATTTAGTTCTTTGAAGAGTAGATTACTTACACTCTTCATGCACAGACAGAAGATATATTTTACAGTAAACAGCTCACTAATCTAGCATGTCAGGATCTAATAGCTGGAAGCTGAAACTAGACAGATTCAGATTAGAAATATGACATCCCTTTTTAACAGTTAGGAGAAATCAGCTTCCGAAGTGAGATAGGTTTTTAAGATAGAGGGGATGATTCATGCTCGAGAGATGTCTCTCTCCCTCCTTTCATTGTTGAGAAACCTCAGATAACTAGGGCAGATGTCTAACTTTAAAATGGATAAATCTAGGTGAGATAAATCTGACTTTATTAAATTGAGATAACATTCTGTTTATTTTCTTGTTGTCTTAACAGCCACAGGAAACAGTGGTTTAGCAGTAGTACTTTGGAAAATTGCTCTGGAATATTTCAGTGCTTTTAATAACTCAGACAATTTTAGTCTGAATTAAATGTCCAGAAGTATTTAGCTGCATCTGTGCAATAAAATGCACTGGGTTAGAAATGGGGATTACAGTCCTTATGATTTTTAAATCACTCTTCAGCTTACCTCTAGAATAGGACAGATCAGGTTTACTAAATCAAATCATCTGAATGGTATTTGCCTGACTGATTTCTAAGAGCATAAAACTGACAGATAAAGGAGCATCAGCTATGCATTTAGTACAGATTTGCTTCTGATAATTATGGTCACAGGACTTTCAGAATGCGTACCATGGGGAGATTCTTCATTCCTAAGAGATATATCTCAGTATACTGATTTTCTTTTTCTTTCAATGCATATTTTTCAGGACATGAAGACTGAGAAATGTCACTAAGAAAATACGTGAATATGAATGACTGTGTAAACCTAGGGACAAGTTCTCACAGAGCTTAGATGACTTCTGGCAAGTAATTGTGAATGAGACCTGAGAAGCTCCCTGTCTGCTTCCTAAAACCAGGGGGAAGTGCATATATTTACATATACTCTGTGATTGTTCTTTACATAGCTGACCCAAGCCACCCACACAAGTACAAAACTATTTTAACCTCAGTCTTACACTAACGTCTTTCACATAAAGAGTCATTGGTTATGACAGAGAAATTATTTAATTATCAAGGGTTATAATTCAGTTCACTTTCTCCCAGAGGAGATCTCTTAACAACCATCTTAAAAATTCAGGCTCCTCACTATGTGCTGACTTCATGACTGCTGCTTCTTAGTCAGCCTTAATCCCAAGTTTACAGCCGAGTAGTTGGAGAAGTGCCTTAGGAAATGGAATATGTGTGCATGAGTTTTTAGTGAGTTTAAGAAATTTTGGCAGGTAACAAGCTTGGACTGCATGTGTTTAAAGCCACTGAGAAAAATCTCAACCTTTTTATCATGCCAAGTGCCTAAACTTTAGAAATGAATGAGAAGTCAGATGCATGTGCTATTAAGTGATTGTAAGCAGCCTTGTCTCTAGGCTTGGCTGGCTCCTTATAGACAGAAAATTTACTGCATTTATTGTATTAGGACAAGCATGGGTGATGGTGCAAACTATCATTTTATTCACACATAACTATGACTAAATATGAAACATACCTGCAAGATTGTTATTCTTTATATATATATATAATCCATAATTTTTGTAGTTCTACTTTGGCATCTTTTGTGTCTGGTTCGCTGATACTACGAGATTCAAACCTTAGACAGACTCTAAGCCTTCCCTTGGCTCAATTCAGCCCTCACGGAATAAAAGTGTCATCAGGTTATTTGAGATGTGGTACTCTCCTAACAGTGATTGTCTCACATATTGTTTAGTTTATATATCTCTACAGATGATTTTGGTTGCAGTGGTCTACAATGTAATTATAGAAAAGATTGGTTTGAAACAGTTAGCAATTTGGATTCTCTAAACAAAGGCACTTGAATGTATCCTACCTTTCAGGAACACAACTTCACAGTAATCTAAAATTTAAAAGATTTAAAGTCAACAGTCTATTTTAATATTTAGGCTGCAATACTAAGAAAAAAACCATTTCTTTATGAAAAATAATGTATGATAAAATATGTCTTCAAAACGCACTATGATATTGAAAGTATTTTATTTTTCAGCCGCTTAATTCATGTAGCCAAAGCCACAGCAGTTGAGTGATCTATGGTTTGGAACATGGTATTTCTGTGTGAGTTTGTAAACAGCTCTTATATTACATTGGAGGTCTGACTGAATATTGAGGGTTTGTTGGATGTGGAAGGTTCCTTCTGGTAGACTCCTACCATCTATGTGGTAAGGACATGGGGTGGATAGAGTGATGCTTCAATAGAATGAAGTGACAGTCACTTGCAGACTTGGCAAGTCCCCTCCTCTTGCAGTAATCCTCAAAACAGGAATAGTTCTATATGCTGCAAAAGCTCTTTGAAGCATCTTATATGAATGTAACGTACTCGGATATAAGAAAACAGTACTCCCATGGTGTGTCACATGGAAAAAAGGTGGGTTTTGTCTAGCAAAGAAAACATTTTATGAAAACGTATTAAAAGAGACTTCAATGGGCTGAAGAAGGCACAAATCACAGGGAGCATCAGGATGCAATTACACACTTATAGAGAAGTTTACCATGCTATAAAGGGAGGTTTTGCTGGATTCTTTTCCCCCCTGGAAAATGAAAATGACAAGCTCAAATTATGAAGTATACTGTGCACAACAAGTGTGAGGAAATAGCAGCTCACAAATCATTAACAGCCCCAATTTCATGAACACAGCATTATCAGCTCTGTGAGTCTGAACAAAACAATTGGTCACGCTGCCACCCTTTCTCAACTAGACAATTAACAATTTCACGTTGTGCAAAGTGAAAAAGTGAGCTCAAACTCAGCAATCCTCTTGTCTAGCATAGGCAAAGAGATCCTTCAACCTGCCAAAGAGAAGTCGCGTCCTGGGAACATGCAAGAAGATAGGCATTAACATGCACAGGATGGCCTGAGTAGAGATCAGAGCATGGCCATTGGGACATCTGGGTGCAATCCGTGTGCTTGAGCAAGGTTATTGCTGGTGAGGGGAGGGTGAAAGGAGTGGAGGAGAGGCAACATCTGCTTTGGACTCATGCCAGCTTGGAGAACATGGAAGCTGCCAGGCAGATGGGACTCTTTTCACTCCTGTTTAGAAAAGAATAAGCGTGCTGGTTGGGAGAATGTGCATTGGGGTCTTCATTTCCTGTGCAGCTCAGTGCAAAAGATGAGCGTGCCCTCTAGCTGGCAGACCACACTCTTCCATGGATGTGTTGTGTGAGTAAATGCATTTACAGTTGCACTCCTATTGCATTTTCTTGTAGAGATTGTCTTTCAGCTTTCCTGCTAGGGGAAAAATGCTCTCTGTGCTGCTTAATCTCCTAAAATACCAAATCATAGCACCAAACAGGATCTAGCCCTTTACCTTACTGCATTCAAGTTTACCCATCTGTGAAATTAGTATAATAGCATTGTTCTGCCTCACAGGGATATTGTGCGTCTGCTTGTTTCTAAAGTGATGCTCCGGGCATGTTTTGAAATGCTTTCTGCTTCCAAAGTGCTTTGTAGGCCTTGGACAAAAAAACACGTGTTAACTTTGAGTGGCAAAGACAGTAAATTCCTGCACTGGGAAAGGGCAATGTGCATTGAGGGCTGCTGGGTGGATCTGGGGAAGTATTGCTGAAGAAGACCACAGTCCCAATGCTGCTCCCATCTCATGTTATGCAGCAACACAAGTCATTGCAGGGGAAGTGAGAGGGCTCTGCAGACCTCCCCTCCTCTCGTGTAAAAAGCCTTGAAGACAGTTATGAAACAGGATCATTAAGTTGAATGACAAATGAAGAAAAGACAAGGATTTTTCAGCAGCCATCCCTGCAGGGCTGCATGATAAAAGACAGCCAGTCTCTGAGAAACCCTAATATCAACACAGAGAACAGTTTTCCAACTTAAGAAGCAGCTTGGAACCCACCTGTCACATAGTAAGTTGACTCTCTGTATGAGTCAGTATCATTTCCTGGTAAGTGTTTTATATTGCTAACATTCAATTACACTGAAAGTTATTTAGGGCACAATGGATGTTTATGCCTATGAAAGTTTACTGCAGTGAGATATTTGTTCCGAAGCTCCTGGAAGATGAAGAATGACGCTAATAACAATAACATATTTAAATCAGGAAATGCATTTGTTCGTTTGTATTCTTAGGTCTCTGATCATTGCTTCGCAAAGGTTTCCCACTCCATATTTTCACTTAATGGAACCATACTCCTCAGACAAGCAGCTCTGAAGGCTGTTTGCTTAATAAGCAAGTTGACTGACTGAGTCAGGACTGAAAGAGAGGGAGACAAAACACCAACCAGCTAAAAAGCTGAGAGAAAGGAGCAGGGAAAGATGGTTTTATAACCCATTCTTTCCCTTTGGGCTACTCATGTAAAATTGTTTAGTTCAATTCTGCAAAACTGAGTCTGCTTTTTCTGGAATGGCATTTCTGCTGATTTCAAGGTATTTATAGCGCCTGAGCACTCTATTTGATTCACTCTATTACTTATTGACACAGTAATGCTGATCTCTTTGGTATTCAGTGCACAAATCACCTGTGATTTTCATGTTGTGCACCAGGCGAGCACAGTATCAATAACCTCAGCCTTTAATAAGTGATGAGCCTGTCCCCCTCTTGGAAGGAAAGGTCCAGTATAAAGCATCAGATCTTTCCAATTATAACAGAATCACAGAACTAATTCCATTTGTTTTCTATTTAGTTTGAAGAGTAGTTTTACATTTTCAGACTCTTTTTCTGGATGGCAAGAAGCAGAAGCTGATCTTTTCCTAAACAAAAATTGATCTTTTCATACCAGGACTCCTGCAGCTAGGTGTGCTGGAGTAATAAAACAAATTTTGAGTCTTGTGAGCATCAATAACATCACATCATTCAATTCATGCCAATTGAGAGTTTGAAGTAGTATTTCAATGGAACCTAATGTCTCTTAGAGACTAAGTTCCGTTAATGAAAACAATTAGACATTTATGTATTTTTGTGTTTAGAACAAAATTAAGGACACGAGGATTTTCCTAACAGGTATGGGCTGCAGAGCTTTTGAAGCTTTTAGGTAACAGGAATATGCTGCTGTAGCCATGCAACTCCCTGCGATAATCTGACCCCATGTCATTTCTAAACTAAAGTCTAATGATTTTGACAATTTATCCTTGGCACCATGGATTTGCAGCTTGATCGTAATTTTATGTTTAATTCTAATCAGTTCTAAAGACTGTAAGCTAGTCCTCAGCTTGGGTACTCAATTCAGCCAATTAGTACCCACTGAGTACCCAGCTTTAAATCAGTTAAAACAGCTTTTTGAGTGATTTGTGCCCAGTTTCTAAGACTTTTTCCTCTTTATACCTTTTTTTTGGGGGGGGTTTGGTGCCAAGCTAAGCAAAGGAACACTAAAATCTCCAAATTGCCTATGATTTTGAGTTTCAGGCCTTTGTTTATTGTTGGCTTGTTAAGTTAGGGATTAAGATTTATAGACAATTCACAGCGAATACTGCATACAGCGTATATCTACTCTAACATTGTATACACATAGGAAAAGAAAAAGGTAGTCTGAGCAATTCTAGCTATTTAAATATCTAATAATTGTCCTTTTGATGCAAGGTCATGGGAATTCCCAGTTCTTCCCTTTAAGCCTTTATTGACATCACATCTGTCTTGAATGAGTTTTTCCATATTCTGCTTTATCCTCAAAAATCTCAGGACAACTGCCTTAGACTGTAGAGTAATCATTTAAAATATTGCTTTTATTTTACCTGGATTAGTGGTAAAGCCATATTTGCTGAACTGAAGTGTATTAAACAGATCTCTGAGAACAGTTGTGTTTTGCCTGTAGGATCTGCATAGTTAAATTTCATTTTCTCTCTGGGAAACCTGTCAAAAGTCTTTTATTATATCTTCAACATCCTTTCATTCAAATTAAAATACATCCCATTATACCTTCAGTGCAGGAGATGTACTCTGAGACTTGCACAAGTTTTAATTGAACTTTTTAAAGCAGTCTATCCGACATCAAAATAAATTTGGTTTAAGTAACAGATTTTTTTTCTTTGAGAAATAAAAATAAGTGCTGGAAATATAAACTCTTCATTTTCCAATAGGGCCAATTTAAGAGTCTTCTTCTCACCAGGCATGAGTCTGGGATCTCTGAAAATTCTCTTAAGCTTATATCTCAAATTCCTAAACAACTTTACTGATCATCAAGTGTTGAAAACAGAAATTCTGATGTTTAAATGATTTAAGTTCAGGTCCTGAATATATTGCCACAGCATTTTCAAATGACCACCTGGAGAAGGCTTCCTTCTGTTGCTCACTTTTTCTAGCTTTTATAGTTTGATGCATGTCTTTCGCAGCTGATCAGAACAATAGAATAGAATAATTAAGGATCATCAAAAAAAGGGACAAAGAAAAGATGAAAAGATCTTTCCTTCTTCATTGCTTGAAGATCTTTCAGTTGCGCCATTTCATTCATTTAGTGAATCCCACCAAGACTCTTTCCATGAATTATGCCCATATTTTCCATTTTTTTCTTTTATTGCCTTCTTTTTCCAGTCACATAGGAATCTTGTAGGTCAATTAAATATGGTTTCCAGGTCACCTAAAGCAGTATCTCAACACACTGGGTTGTCTTCACTTGGTTTTATTCTTCCTCAAGTGCTGCTGCTATCTCACACCCTGTGAGCTTATGAACCCCATACTTTTTGCAGCCATATCTATTTCCCCCTAGTCCTGTTATCCTGCATATGCTGTCCTGTCTCCAGTCCCCTCTCATCTCCATTCTTCAGCCATCTGATATCTCTGTGTTTTACATTCACTCAGCTCTTCTGGTTTATCCCACTTTCAGCCTGTTGTTGATTTTAAGAAACCTTTGTGCTTGTTTCTGTCCTGTGTTCTCCTCCCCTCTTGCATCAGTTGACATTAAGTCTCTACCTATATCTTACACCTCATAGTCTATCAATACAGTGTTGGTACAGGAGTCTAAGATGAACCTTGGTTCTATAGTATGCACCATCCAAATCAGAAGCTTGTTTCTATCTTTGACTATCCAACACCCACATATTGGCTTCAGTTAGGGAAGGACAGTAGAACTACTGAGATAAGCCTCAAAATCTATGATACAAATAAACTCAAATAAATTATTAAACCCTACATGTGCTGAAAATGGTTGTGTCTCCTTCAGAAACTATAAATCCTCATTGGTTTCACCTCAGATGTAAAAGTCTTCAAACAGTTGAACTACAGTTGTCATGTATCTTCTCTTAGGTGTAGAAGAATAATCTGCAGTTCTATATTTTCACTCATAGGTGGCGGTAGGAAATTGACATATTATTTACCACTCTTCTGCTTAAAGATGCTCCGCAGAGACCAGAGTAAGTATAATGAACTTTTCCAGACATTTAGAGTAATGGATTTTTCTTGGTTTGTGCACGAGGACATTTGTAGAAGGTCATTTTAAATTGTGTCTCCACATCAAACATACCTGTACCTCTCTGGGCAAATATGAAGAAAGATCTTTGATCTCCTTCACTTGCTTGCTTTCTTTCTCCTTTTCTTTTTTTCTTTTTTTTTTTTACTTTTTATTTTTTTCTTTTTTCTTTATTTTCCCCTCCCTCCCTCCCTCCCTCCCTTCCTTCTTTCCTCCCTCCCTTCCTTCCTTCCTCCCTTCCTTCCTTCCCTTCCTTCTTTCCTCCCTTCCTCCCTTCCCTTCCTTCCTTCCTCCCTTCCATTCCTTCCTTCCTTCCCTTCCTCCCTCCTTTCCTTCCTCCCTCCCTTCCTTCCTTCCCGTCCTTCCGTCCTCCCTCCCTCCCTCTCTTCCTCCCTTCCTTCCTTCCCTCCTTCCTTCCTCCCTCCCTTCTTTCCTTTTTCCTTTCTTTTTCTTTCTTTCCTTTCTTTCTTCTTTCTCTTTCTCTCTTTCTGCTTGCCTGTTTGCCTGCCTCTCTCCCCCTTTTGCTTTTGTCCTTTCTCTTTTGCTCCTTATCTTTCTTTCTCTCTCCATTTCTTTCTTTCTTGCACACTTGCCTCTTGCCTGCCTACTTTCTCCCCCTCCTTCTTTTCCTTGTCTCCATCCATTCCTCCCTCTTTTCCTTCTTCCCAACCTCACTCCTTCTCTCCTATCCCTGTAAGAAACTCAGCAGCTGGGTTAACTGTTTCGTCCCTCTTGACTTCCAAACGAAATGGAACTAAGGGAGCTCTCTGCATCTACATACCTCTGTGTGCACACAAATGATTATTCTTTTCCTAATGCTCCCTCTCCCACATGTATCGAAAGACACAGATGTAGTTCCCAGTGACAACGCCAGTATGTTCACTTTTCCTATTCACAGCTGTCAGAATGATGTAATAAAAAATAAACTGAACTTTATGGTAAATGCCTCAGGATAAATGCAGCTCACATATGCCATTACAGTATCTCTTTGTCCTGCTCTGTGAAAAATAAATGCCTTCATCTTAGTTCATATTAGCTCAGGAAACAAAAGGCAAAAATAGTTCTTGAAAACAAAATATCATAACTTTGCCTATTTTACCTAGCAAGTAATCATACTGGAACACATTCACAGTGCTTAAATTAAAGCATTTCACTTAAGCTAGAAATCAGACCACAATCTTCTTTATGGTCAATTTGTGATAAAACTTGCCCTCTGGAATAGTCATGTGGTCCACTGGGAAAAACCTGTCTGTATCATATCAAAGAAATGAAAAGGATTTCTTTGGAAATATAAACATGCATCATTTCAGGGTGTTGGTATGAACACAGATGTACGGATTCATCTCACCAGTTTCCTGGCATTTAAATGAGGCACGCAAGTTAGGGCAGTAATTGTACAAATCTGTTTTTGCAGATGATGGATAGAGATTAAGAGAGCAAGTCAGACACGAGCTGAGCTAACCCAAGTTTCCAGCTGACCCAGCAATTACAACTGTCCAAATAAAGTAAAAGTGCAGCAAGATTTACATTCTACAAGCGTAAGCTTGTAACAGGAAAAGCATCTTTCAGCCACTTCTACTGCTCTATCTCCTACAGTTATGTAAAAACTTGATCTTCATTCTGCTAGAAGAGAACAAATCTGACAGACAAGTTACTCTGGAATCGTTGTTTCCCACTGTGAACAATACAGGAAGTTTTATAATGAAGAGGGGCTAATAGACTCAGTCAAAACATTGAAGAAAATTTTCTTCCTGACTTTACTTGGCACTGAAGATTGAATTGATCTTATTATTTTCATCCTCAAATGTACAGTAAAGATGTTTTGTAGAAGGTTTCATTTTGGTTTTGTTTCTTTCTTCCTGTAAAAAACCATGTGCAGTTCAATTTCTAAAGCATGAATGAGATGACAAGAAAATTCATCTAGGGTGGACTTTGCTCTCCTGTGCCTCCTGGAAACAAATGAGTTCCAGACTCCAGTGAGGGAGTCATCTGAGCCCTCAGCGGCCATCACTTGCCCAGTCCATCTGTTCTTTGGTCCTCAATCAGCTCTCAGACCAATTTTAGGGCAGCTTCGTAAGTCTGTGACCATTTTGATTTGCGCTGCAATCACTTTTCTGCAAGAACCCACAGGAAGATTATTTGCATGCATCTTGGTGCAATGAGTACCAGCTCCAAAGTAAAGCAGACAATACCCAACTGCCTCCCTGTAACAAAGTGTGCATCAACTGTGTTCTCACAGGAGCTCAGAAGCACAGTCCAGCTGCTTTTTGTTTACAGTGAGGGCAATGTTTTCCCTTGTTGGAAGAAGTAGAGCCAGTCTTTTGTTACAAACATAAGAATTTCCAAGAGTTCTTTCAACAAACATTTAGAAACCTATGATCAAGAGTAAAACTAAAACAATGCAATGAATCTGAGGTTGGATTTCAGTTCCACTCTAAAGTTCAAGGCTGATATTTTGATCTCTGTTCTTGGTGCATCTCTGCAAAAAGCTTTGCTGATGATTGAGCTGAGGTCATAATTAGCAATAGTTTTTACTCAACTATTATATTAATCTTCCAAACTTATGAGCGCACAGATAATGAAAGTCTTAAGTGAACTCATTATTCACTTATTAATATTAATGTATTTCTTCAGCAAACAACTTTTATCAGTGTTTTGTCAAAATAAGGAATAGTGAAGATTAATACAATATAAATGATCTATATTTTGGGCCATGCTCCTCACCAGCTATGACTAGAAAGAAAAAAAGACTGAAAAGGGGAGGACAAAGATAGAATGAAATGGGTTCAGTAAAGAAATTAGGGAATTTTAAGCGCATTTTTCTAATTCCTCCCCCACCTCCAATCCTTTATTCTTTTACCTTTTTTTTTTTCTTCATTTTTGTACCTTCAAATTAGGAAAAATCAAAGAAAAAGTTGGTTTTTCTCAAATGTTCTAAATTTTTTCTGTAAGCACTTAGAAAAAGTAACGCAATGTTTTTTTAGCAACAAATAAGAAGAAATTATTCTCAAAAAGATGTAAGACCTTGACTACAAAATATCACTTGGTAAAGAAATTTCAGCTGGCTTTCATGGTCATGAGCTTCAGAGCACTGGACAAGGTGAGTAAAACAAGGGGGTAAGAGATAGGAAGATGTACAAATTCTAATTTACATTCATATATTGTCCAGTAGTGGGGAAATCATTTGGGGACTTTGAAACCTTTTATTGAGCTCTGAAGAAATCACTTGGCTTTATTATACATTCCCATCAGAACCACTTTCACCACAGTGTCTGTTAAAGGGACAGTGTTAAAGAAACACTACAAAGTTAAAGAAAGTCCTTGAAAGGAGTTTCCATGGAGGTGAGAGAATTATCTTTGAAGTCTTTGCTATTTCGTGTCACTATTTTCCCTCAGAAAACTTCAGTACTTCTTCAGAGGTAAAGAATATGAGACTATTCTTCTGCAGCTGTAATCACAATGGTCCAGATGACAACATTGTCATAGCTCAGATTTCATACTGAATATCATGATATTTGTCCCGGTTTTTAACATTAGCTTCTGCTTCACAGTTTTTATTTCAAATATGCTAAGTTTCTTGGCTCTCTGGGATACAGGGAGAACTTGGAAAATGTGAGTTCTTGGGGTGTCAGCAAGTCAAAAGACAAACTGGAAAGTCCCTTACAATATATGTTTAAACCACACTTTTAATCTTCAGGCAATACTGAACTCCTGGCTTAGCAATACTGAGGTTCTGACCTTCCTTTAGTTGTGAACAAGCACTCAAAGAGGTTAAGCTATTAACATCAGCAAGTCCAATATTCATTTAAATGAAAACCCTTTAATACAATTCTGATAATATGTGTAATCTTTTGCTAAGATAAGAGGGGAAAAATAAAGAGCTAGTCTGAAGATGTGTTTAGCTCATGTTCAACTAGATCATGTCTTTTCAAGGAGATTTTTTCTTCCTTCTACTGTAAAATAGTAGACCCTTCATTAGAGGCTGTAGTGATAGGACAAGGAGTAATGGGTTAAAACTTACACAGGGGAAATTCAGGTTGGTTATAAGGAAGTTCTTGACTATAAGGATGGTGAGGCACTGGAATAGGTTGCCCAGGGAAGTTGTGAATGCTCTGTCCCTGGCAGTGTTCAAGGCCAGGCTGGACAGAGTGTTGGGTGACATGGTTCAGTGTGAGGCATCCCTGCCCACAGCAGAGGATTGGAACTGGATGATCTTAAGGTCCTTTCCAAGCCTAACTATTCTATGATTCTAAAATGGGCCCAAACTTACTGCTAGGAAAGAAGTCTTCTGGTATTTTTCCTGGCTTCATTTTAGTCCTGCAGTGTTCTCAGATTTCTTACTTTCTTTTCAAAGGAATTAAATCCACATGTCCAAAACAAAAACCAAAACCAAGTGGGGGATCCATGAAAACAGCTCATATAAATGTTTAAATTTAGATTAACTTTCTATCTGTATGGGAGATCAGATCATCAAATGACAATTTAGATGGCTATTGAGTTTCTAACGACTCAGCTCATAATTAAATGTAGATGCCTTGACATTTTTGTGAACTGAAACCACAGAAGCTTATTTGAGATTTCAAAATCTCTGCAGGATTCAGTGCTTAATATAACCTGATGGAATTCAATGCAAAACTCCAAGAAGGCCTTTCAAGCCAGGCATGGGTACCTCAAAGTGTAGCAGATTTCCACATGCTGTAAAGTGACCATGAGTCATGCGAAAAGAAATCTTGATCTGTGTCTGGTCCTGAATGTATATATTCCCTGTTTCTGCTTTAAGAATTGGTCAATGATAGACTGAATTTTTCATGAAGTGTTAAAGGAAGGGCTCTTTTGATGAAAGGCTGAAATTAGACAGGCATGTCAAGGTCTCCATCTCCTTTTTCCCTTGGTAACACATTTATTGAAGCAAAAAACACTTCAGGGTGAGACTCCACTTTTGCAAATGTGCTGGCCTTTCCAAATTGAGTACAAATGTACAAATTCTAGACATGATAAAGGACTCGCAATAACTTCTGAAGCTGAAGGAATCTGTGGGTGTTCAGCATTTCTTTTACATCTTCACTTCCACTTAAGTTTCTACAGTATAAGTGCTATTTGAGGCACCCAGAGGGAGACTTTCAAAAGCACCTTTATTATGTGCAGGAATGCATAGAAGTGAATAGGATCTGTGCTTCTAAATTTCTGGCTGGTATGATTAGACGCAGAAAATGTAGAGAAGGAGGAGGCTGCTAAAAGGATTGTAGCAAAGCACCAAAAAAGAATATTTTCATGCCTTCAGCAAGAAGTCAACACAACATTTTGCTAGAGGGCAGAGAGGTGAAGTGAGATGAAAGTGTGGCTAGCATTAGGGAAACAGAAAATGGAGACATTCATGAAAGGTGTCACAATTAGAGAAAAGTAATTCAAATGCTGACATATTTCTGAGTCGCAGCAGAGATTTTTCCTAATCATGCTCAGTATTGTCCCTAGCCTTCCATAAGTCTAATTAAAAGCCACTAGTTTAAATACATTAGAGTTGATTTATAACAGATATGGTCAATCACAGCTGCTAAAGCGTTTTTTACAATTCAGCCTACAGCAAAATGTTAGAATTCATGCCCCCAGCATTCCTGCAGTCAGCAATATCTTGGGTTGCTATTATGTCAACATGATGAAAGCATTACAGATCTACCTTTAATACCACAAAGTTACTCTAAAAAGGCAATAATTTAACTGCAGGGGTTTACATTCAAGCTGGCAGTAGCGTGATAAAATTAGTGAGGATCAAGAAATGCAACTTAGAGGGGTAGCATAGTACATCTTAACGAAAACAAAAATAATATTCAAAGCTCTGGAACCTAGTCAAGCTTAATTACGGTCAATAGAATTTAGTTGCATAAGAAAAGAAAAATGTATGAAAGAAGAAATTGTGGAAGTAGTTTGCAAAATAAAGCTTTGTACCTGGAGGAAGCACATAACTGAAAGGCTGCTTTGAGAAATGGAGTTGGGTCAGGAGTGGTGTGAGGAAGATGTGTCAAAGACACACTGGAAGAAATCACTAGAAGCCAATGTGTAGAAATTCCAGGAGACTATAGTTGTGATCCAGATTGTTCAAATGAAAAAGAAGTTAGGCATAAATATTCGATTGAAATTCAATTTCAGCTGAGTCTATATTATTATTGCTACTATTATTATTATTATGGCTCTACCAGTTATTACTTTTTCTATTTACCCCTGTCATGGGTTCAGCAGCAGCAGTCATTTTTCTTTAAGCAGTAGCTGGTGAGCACTGTGTTTTGGACTTTTGGCTTG
>JASSUY010022914.1:31704-74306 GCA_032466535.1 Forpus xanthops
AGGATTTCCCCTTTGTGAAACCATGTTGGCTGTCACCAGGCATCCTCTTGTTTTTCATGTGCCTTAGAATGCCTCCCAGGAGAATCTACTCCAGAATGTGGCCAGGCGCAGAGGTGAGACTGACTGCTCTGTAATTCCCTGGGTCATCCAGGACACAGGGCCTTTGGGGACGCAGGTTCACAAATTGGGCTTGTGAAGGCCAGAGGTGAGAGAGGGAGTGCAGCAACTTGGGGAACACAGGCCCTGGAGATGTGGTGGGGCCAGGAGCTGCTCCTCCATTGATACAGGGCCACAGGTCAGGGATGCTGCCGAGCCCTCCGTGTGCATGATGGGCAGACCCAGAGGCAGGGTCCCTCCACTCAGCCCATACAGGAGCTTGGATGAACACAAGAATTTATTGACTGGCTTTCCTTACAGGGACAAACAGCATGATCCTAGTACTAAAGCTGAGTGCATTTGATGGGAATTCATCAGGAAACTCTGCATTTTGAGCACCCAAGACACAAGATGTTGATGTTTTCCTATTGTCTTTCAAGAATATGTGTATGTTAATGACAGTGAGTAAATCTAAAACCAACAAGAGCTGCTCTCTACTACCTGCTACTTAAAATTTACACCTGGAATATAAGGGGAGAACCAGTGCAGAGAGACAGCCCTCACAAAGGCCTGCTGCTGCATCCCCATGCATCAGTGAAGGAAGCAGTTAAGACTCAAATTCTGGCCAGGCACATTTCCGAATTAACTGTACTCATTAAAGACCTGGCCCCTGAAGCCAGACTAGCACAGACAAACAATTGCAAAACCCCTCTTAGCTCACTTCCGTCACAGTGTCTCAGAGGCCCAGATTTGCTTCTGGAGCTCTTTTGATGGTTAGCAGGATTAGTGCTGATGAAAATCTGCCCCTGAGCACTCCCTTTAGAGTCAGTAAAAGATGAATGTGCGTTCCCAGGATGTTTCATACCGGGCAGATGAAGTGAATAAGACCATAAGAGTCCTTACTTCTCTCTGATGATGACTGCCCTGGGCCCCTCTGGCTGCACAGGGCTTAGGAACCCCCAAGGACTCAGGAAGCATCATTCACAAGAATCAGTCTCTCAGTGCCTTCTCCAAGGCAGAAACAGAAATTCTGAGCTCACACTCTAAACACAACCACCCAAAAGTAAAAAGCAATCAAATCACCGAATCCTTTCTCTCATGGCAAACGCTGCCTCAGCATCCTTCAGAAGGACCCACTGCAAATACCCACAGAGCGATGTGGAGCTCTGAGCAGCCCTGAGCTATGCATCACTCACGAGAAGAGAAGGAAAGCAGCTGGGTGGTGCTCAGCCCTCCACAGAGGACAGAGCAAAGCAGCAGGCTTGGGCTGTGAAGTGTTTGTGGTGTGAAGCCGAGTGCTGCTGCTGCTCTTCCCATCCCAGTGCCAATTTGCCATCGCCTTCAGCAGCAACAGGGCATTCCTCCTCCCACTGCTGTACTGCCTGGCTCCCCCAGCCCAAATTTAGAATCATAGAATAGAATAACAGAATGGTTAGGATTGGAAAGGACCTTCAGATCATCCAGTTCCAGCCCTCTGCCGTGGCAGGGACACCTCATACTATAGTATGTAACAGATTCCCACAATAATGTCTCCCATTGCTGTTCTCCCTTTAACCCCGACCCACAAACTCTCTGTCAACTGCTCATCTGTCCCCAGAGTTCCATACTCTCCAGCTTATTCCTAATGTAAATAGCAACTCCCCCTCCCCATCTACCGGGCCAGTCTTTCCTAAAGAGCCTGTAACCTTCCATTCCAACACACCACTCATAGGAGCCATCCCATCATGTTTCTGTGATGCCTATTATATCATACCTCCATAGACGTACACACTTCTCTAATTCCTCTTTTTTGTTCCCCATGCTATAAAGCCTGTTACATTTGTCAATCCAGTAGGAATGCCTCAGGCATTTCAAAAGGCTTCAGAAAGCTTAAATAATTAAACTTTACTTCAGTGCCTGGTCAGTTAAAGAGTTCTCTGGATATGATGTTTGTTGGCTGTGCCTATCAGGAAATTAAATGCACAGCTCATATACAAACATATAAATATAGTTTCTTTAATCTTAAATGTGATCCCAACCCTAGAAATCAGTGATGGAACATTAGAATTTTATATTTGAACATTGAGTATGCTGCTTACTGAAAAAAAAAACCTTTTAATTCCATTTTATAGCAAAGCTCTTGTTTGAGACATCTTGATCTCAGGGAACAATGCAGAATTTCAAGTATAATGACTGAAACAAAGGTTTATACAGACTAATTTCTCAGCAACAGAATGGAATGCATATTACAGGTCAAGGGAACCTATAGCCAAATTTCCACTGAAGCTCATACCTGCTGATACCAGTCATACCAGCCTCTGGTAGAAAACTATTTATCAAGGCTGCATGTTTGCAACTTACCATAGCACAAAGCTCTCAAATAACACAAAAAAAGCCATATTTGATGGAGAAAATGTGCACTTTCTTTGGAATGCTAAATAAGAGGATTTTTCTCATCACCCATTTGTGATGAAAAACTCCTTTGCCTTTTGCAATATATTCATTGAGTTCAAAGAGCTACAAATTTTCAATTGAATGTAGACTTCTTCCATCCTGAACCAGTGCCACTCCAATGCAATGCATTGGTAAAATATCCAAAGCATCATTCTCAGATGGATATTTACCCTCTTCTTTCAATATACTCAGAAAATACTGAAGAAACTGTCAATAGGTCTATCCAGCCATGCACTGGTGTCAAATGTTCCATTAAAAACTTGGAAATCAAAGTCACCGTTTAGAGTTCAGGTCAGGGCATGGCACTGGAAGAGTTTACTAGCTTAGATATATGTGTCCCCTGTTACACAAGAGAGGGCAAACAATAATACTCTTTTAATGCACCATTAAGATAGTTTGATCTTGACACAATATTGCCTCGCATGAGAGATTAACATCAGTAACTTGAATTTTCTGCCATAAAGGGATTCATTATATTTGATTTAAAATTAGATCCTGAAAGCAACATTACTGTTTAGGGGACTACTCTTAACATACATAATACATTTGATCACAGATGATCAGAAGGACCTTCATCAGACTGTCACTCAAAGAACAAGATAGCTCTCTTTAAAATAACCTTTTGGAAAACAGATACCTAAAATCTAATAGCAGAAAACTGAAACCCTACAAAAGCAAAACATTTTGCGGCACATTCTTTCTCTTCTCTGTATAAGATGACAAAAGCACCTTGATCATGAAGAATATTTTAAAAATCAGATAAAGACTTGGATGGAATAGAACAGATTCTATTTAGACGTGGATTGAAATAGGTAAGAGGGTTTGAATGTGAAGGAAAATTGTGGTCTTGGAACAAATTAAGAAAGGAGACATTATTGGGAGAAGGATGCAAGTATCTTTCAAAGGGAGCTTTGTAATATTTGGAAGAATCAAAGAAACATTCAATACCTAACTAAAATGAATTGAGATTCCAGTGCTTTTGAGGTTTGTCTATCTCTAGCCTTAGTTACTGTGAAATTCCTTGACAACAGTAATAAAGCATTTACACTGAGAGTCTTGACTTGTGCCCACCTGAAACATTCTTCTATTGACTTAGAAAGCTTTGGGAGCAAAAATTGTGTGAAGCAATGAGCCTATTCAATATTAGACAAAGGGATAAAGCGGACAATACTGGAGACATATTTTTCCTTTGCCTATGAAATGTTTCAAGTGAAAACTGCTTCTTTCAACACTGCAGTGCTTGTGGGAAATGACCTGTACACTGGATAAGCTGACAAGCACAGTAGGGGATTTCATTACACCTCAGAATTTGACTGGCACAACCAGCTCTCTCTGGCTCTCTGTAACCCCTGGCAAGTGCTTGGAATTGAATCCGTAAATGTTAATCAATATTTCAAGCCTATTAAATAAAGCAAGGCATTGTGGAAATCAAAGCACTAAGGGCTAGCATGGCGCTATACAATGACTTCCAGGCCATCAAAAACATTGTAGGAAGCAGAAGAGCAAGTATTTTAATAGAACAATTACCTCTACAATTTTCAAACCTGCAGAAGGATGTTGCATCTCCAACCCTATCACGCTAACTTCATTTTCATTTCAAACAGGTCAGTGAGCAAGAGTGACTCAATACAGATATTTAATGGGTCTTTAAGATGCTATCATAAATCTTTGGAAAAACAAAAGCCCATCATGTGTTCAAAACATCTGCAAGCACTTCTATTTCTTCTCAAAGATGAAAGGGGCAGAACTGTAACCAAAGCCTGAAGGAGTCTCACCACTGATTTCAGGTGGATACAGCACTGAGATTCATGGGTGAGACTAATGTAAGGCACCTATACACAGCTGCACCATAAACAGCTGTGGTTGAGCTGGTCATCTGAAGCTCACTTTGGGGATAAATGAGAACTTCTGGAGTGTAATTTATTTCATGTTAAAACCAGTGACTAAAATAGGTCAAATGAATTGTACCTTAAAGCTCTCAGGTCTCTGAAGTGATTACAAAGAAGGTGGTAGCCAAAGCAATTGAGCAATAGATATTCAAAGTCAAGTGAGAGACATATCTGTATATCAGGTAGAACATGGATCTAAACCAAGCTGCAAAAAGCAAGTGAACCTGTGCTACCCTCAAACAAGTGTGTAAAAGGGTAACATCCCTGGTGGTGTTCAAGGCCAGATTTGACAGAGCCTTGGGAGGCATGGTTTAGTGAGAAACATTCCTGCCCATGTCAGGGGGGTTGGAACTGAATGATCTTAAGGTCCTTTCCAACCCAAGCTATTCTATGATTCTATAACAGAAAAAGTAAAATATTGTCAGGAGTTTGAAGTGTTTCCCTATTATGAAGTTTGAAATAAGTCTACAGGAGTATATATATCAATATCAAACACCTACTGAGTGAACACCTTCTCCCCTGCACAAAACAAAAACCCATCTGTCCAGCCACAAAGTGGTAATACGCTGCAGTATGAAGTAGCAGCTCTTGTTTTCTTTGAAGTCCTGGTAGATGTGGGAGATAGATGCTGATGTAGTCAAGATCACTTGCTTCTTGTCAACTTGTGAATATTACCCTGCCTCTGAGAGAGGAAGCAGCCTCCAGTTTGCTTCCTTTACCTTCAAGAATTTAGCAAAACCCAGGTACTATTACAGAGCAAGATATAACTAATGACAAGTCCACCCACTGCAAGCTATCTCCTGCAAAAGCAAATTCCCATTTCTCAGCAAGATAGCCACAATGAAGTGTTGAAAATGAGCAGCGGAAGTTTCAATTTCTGTCTGAATTAGCTTAAAAACAAAATTGCCATTAACAATTTTAAGAGGGTGATGTGTCCATCCTGTTCTAACCACTGAAGACAAAAGAATATCGATATTTCTTTACTACTATTGTATTGAAGGGAAATATGAAAAAAAAAACAGAAGTCTGCTGCTCATGTATTCTGATGCAATGAGAAAATAAAATAAACTGGTAACTGCTGAACATCTTTGGTACCTGCTGGATGCCTATATTATCCTGTGTCTGGTAGCGCTTTCATAGTAAGCTGGGTAAGAATTTCCTTGCTGAACTACACAGAGGTAAAATTCTCATATGTAGGTCCTATTTATCAAACCCCCGATTTATTAAGTTAAATTTCATGGTAGATCGTGTTCTGTTCCTGGGAGTGGTGGAACTACCTATTTTGGTGACTGCGTTTTGTTGATGTTTTTGGAAGGTGGAAAAGAAATGTCAAGACTTACTCAGAAGGGTCATAGAATCATAGCACAGTTAAGATTTGAAAGGACCTTAAGCTCACCTAGTTCCAACCGCCCTGCCTTGAGCAGGGATGCCTGGCACTAGACCATTTAACCGAAGGCTCTGTCCAACCTGGCCTTGATGGAGCATTTTACCACTTCTTTGAGCAACCTGTTTCAGTGCCTCACCACTCTCACACTAAAGAACTTGTTCTTTATATCTAACCTCACAAAAACTCTTCAGGCTAAGACTCAATTCAAGCACTGATTTTCTGAACATGTGGAAGTGTGTAGGACACCTCCCTCAGAGGCGTTGGGCCACATCAGGAATTCTTCATAACACAGATCCAAAACCATTAATGAGGTCACATGCTGGTCACTACATGGAGCTTGAAAGATGTTGCACTGGACACCTGAAATGCTGTTTGTCCCAGGCCCTGTGTGACAGTACTGATCTGTCCTTGAAGGAATACTGTCGGTGCTGAAGCTGTGGAAAGCTATAGATCCTTCAAGGATGGGCACATTATAGCACATCCCTGCAGGGTGTAGGAGGTTCATAGGAAACCTTCAGACCTCCTGCCTCTAAGCCTATGCACAGAGAAAGGAGCAGAAAGAGGTGGAACCCCACACTCTTCCTTGTCATGGCCTCAGCCTCCGACACATGGTGAAACTTTATTGCTAATCATTTTCTTTCATTTCATTTTCACATTCTCTTTCCCCTGTTAAATAAAGCACCTGTTATGTACAGCTCTCATCAGCCTGCTCACAATCTAATGAGACTGCAGAAAGTTTGCCTGCAAACTCCCACTCCTTCTGTCAGCTTGATTGTCTGGGGATGCCTATTCATGCTCTATCATCACCTCCTGCTTCTTCACCTTCTTTCCCCTCTCCTTAGCTGAGGCATGTGCTCGCCTGTCATTTTCCCTCATGCCATTCCTGCTGCGTTGTGTAAGATACAAAAAAGTTACAAAAGTACATTTAATTCTCTAGTGTTATAACACAGGCCCTCCCCCATCATGTTTCAGCCATCCCCACTGTAATTTGAGGATGCGTCACATTCTCACAATGATGGAGCACATTCTTCCAGCGGTGCTCTGGTTTTTCTTTCTCTTCAGGTCTGGATGAAAGACATGAAGACTGGAAAAGGTAGCTCTTAATCTGCAGTAAACATGCAGAGGCTGTACGATCAGAGTAGATTATACAAGTCAGATTACTAAGAGAATATTCCCTCAAGAGGACAAAGCCACTGATGGTGCCTTATGTGAAGCTGCTTCATGGGAACCAGCATTAAATGTTCTCTCAGGAAAGCTGTTGAAGAACGTTCCATGAGAATGGCTACTTCAAATCTCTTTATATGAAAAGTGACTGATGCAATGTTAAGTACATAAGCTGAACTATAGCAAGTCATGGAAATTGGGGACCAGGTTAGGAACTTGGGGATGATGTCTGTGAACTATTGGAGATGACGGATATCCTGTATGTGGAGACCAGAATTTGCAGTCTAACACATAAGAATAATAAATAATTGTTGTTCTTAGCCCTTCAAACACTGTTGCAGCACAACAAAACTATTCCCTCAGCATAGCACACACAACAGGGAGGCCCATCTACAAACCGCTCCTAAACCTGATTGCTCAGGTCTCATTGCCTGCTTAGTATTCCTGTTCCTACTTCTCTCTGCCCATCTCTGTAGGCCTTATTGTTTATCCCAAGCTGCTTTCAGCCTGGTGCCTCATCTAAGACACAGGCATTAAAATAATTTTCTTCTTTCTGCTCCATTTGCTGTGTACTGCAAAACTGGGAGTTTACAACATTGGTACTTATATTTGTTTAAAGATGAAAGTTCACAACTACTTTGAGGTGTTTGAGAAGGCCTGACATGGTCTGAGTACTCCTACTAAAACAGAATTCTCTTGCCAAGTGAAGTAGAAGTATCTAACCTAAGCCTAATATCTAACCTAATATGAGCTGCACAACAGCCTGGGTGAAGCACCACTCTTCACAGAACTTTTTTTTTTCACTGATCCAAGCTTGGACCATTTATCTTTAAGCAAATGGAAGGATAAATAGGCTTGTAAAATGGGTAAGGTGGCATGGAGTGCAGAAATCAAATTTAATGAGACGAACTTGAACTGAGTATTGCTATCTAAATCATTCTTCAGTTTCAGTTGTGCACAATATTTCTTCTCTCTTCAGGATTCAAACTGTCGAAAGGGGGACTTTGAAAAATAGATACCACCTTCTTTTTGAGGGAAGGCCGTAATACACAAATCCTTGATTGTGAGATTAAAAAGTTCCTGCAGCTCTTAACTGGAGATCTGTTTTTATAAGCATTTTGGTTTTAATTCTGATTCACTCATATCAACAATGAACAAGATCCCCCAAGGTCAGAGTAACAACTAAGAGATGCTGGGATGAATTTAGGTGAAGAACAAATTTCTGTGAAAGCTGGGGCTATGCTTGAAAAATCTGAAGTCCTGTTTTTTGTAGCTTTAAGGTACTTATACAATGCAATTTTTTATGGAGAAGGTCCACTGTTGTGTCCATTCCCGATTTCACCATAAACTCTGCCATGTTTGATCTTTGTACAGATCTTACTGCAAAGTGAATGTTAGCTGTCTAATTGGGTGACTTTATACATGACTTTGTATTTAGAATTCATAAAACTGTCTGCTGTTTTGAGAAGAATAATCTACACAATGCAGGCTGGAAGGAGTAAAGAGGCAAATTAGGAGCACAATACATGTTTCAGCAAGGAATATGGAGAGTTAGTGCAAGCCCCAGGAACTCTGAGCTCTTTGAAGAGCAGAATAGCTTTCACATATGACACATTCCAAGAACATTCCCAAGGAATCGGTGGTCAGAGTTGTCCTTGACTTAATTATGCATTAACATATGTGAGCCAAAAGGCTAGTTATAGTTCTCTTTGTATTTTCTGTATGTAGTATCATTTTGGTTTGTTGATCATATTTTTTTCTGCAGCTTTTCTCATAGGTCTCAAATGGACCAAAAAAAAACCTCTCCTCCTACCCTTCTTAGCAATCTGAAGCCTAACATACAGTGATCAACTAAATCACATATTGGGGACTGAAATTTCAGCAGGAAATGAATTAGCTAGTTGATTCTATATCACCTCTAGTGTCAACTAATTGATACTCAGAATGCCTCCTGTTCCCAGGCTCTCCAACATTGCTGGCAGCTTTGTTCATGGTCATGCTCAGCCCTTTCTCCATTATTCTGCTTGATCTTTGACAAATCATGATAAAAGTGGTAATGTGGAAGACCAATGAGATTTAAAGTAGGTGTTAAGTAGCTAACTGTAAGGTATTTGCCCATCCGTACTTTAATAAGGGAGTGTAATAATCACAGAATACAACAGTACTGTTGCAAAAGTTCCATTTTTTAAATAATGTCAGCACTAAGGGAGTCAGAATAGTTACATGTAATCCATTTTTAGATGTTGAATATTGGACTGGGACAAGGACTTTATGGATTAAAGCAAGTTATTAAGAAGTTATTTCAACATGATAGGCATAAGCTTCCTTTCTTTGGGAAGACAGTTTTTTTTAATTATTTTTGCTTCAGAAGGCTGCTGAGTGAAACTCATATAATGACACTAACTGTCAAACTTATCGTGCCTCAATTATATTAACACCTTCTTTTGAAGTTCCTAACATGTAAAATGCAATTTACTATAAAAGGTTTCAACACCTACTGAAAGGAATTCAAGAATAGAGAAATGCTGCATTTCAGCATGCGTCTTGGAGAGTTCAGGAGGTTTCTCTGTTGCTGCTTAGAAATCTTGTATGCTGGGTAAATTGGTAGTGTACTCTTCTAGCTTAACAAGAGAAAAAGAGGGAGAAAAAATATTACTGTTTATTTGATAGGTTTGGAATTGTTCAAATGCAATGTGGATGATGATCTGAGAGATCAGCAGAGAAGGTCAGTTAACACAAAACCAACCTCAACTGGGTAACAAAACTTGCTTATGTGTGGTTCAAATTCGACATTGCTGTACAAATTTTGATTTTTTTCTGATTTTTTACCCTTTAAACCCAAAAGAACTGTACTGAAATGAAAAAGAAAAACATATTTGCAAAACCTACACGAGGGGGAAATACAATTGAGGGTTTTTTCCATGATTTTCAAAAGTTACTCTTGAGTAGTGTTGGCTGGAGCTTAATAAGTAAGGTCTTCTAAACAGACAAAACTTGGATGTTTCAGCTATGATATGGCTATATTGTTGAGCATCATAATTGAAATGACAAAGCTGGTGGGATGTTGTTATTTGGGTATAGCTGATTCAGCTAAGGAAATAAGAAACACCTTCATCAGTATTTTAGTTTCATAGCAGTATAACCGATACCAAACACAGTCATAACAGTATCGTCATAAACATGGCATGGTTTCTGACTTGCATGTTTGTCATGGGTTCAGCAGCAGCAGTCATCTTTCTCCTTTAAGTAGTAGCTGGGGCAACACTGTGTTTTTGGTTTTCGGCTTGGGAACAGTGCTGATAGCACCAATGTTTATAGCTGTGGCTTGGAGCGTTTAGGCTGGCCAAGGACTTTCTGAGTTTCATACTCTGCCAGGGAAGAGGGGAGCCGGGAAGAAGGTGGGAGGAGTGAGTGGGCAGGCAGATTGATTTACGCCTGAAACCACGACAATGTTTCAATAAAGATTTCGGCTGCTGTCTGAAATCAGCATCTGAGCACAAAATCAGTATTTACAATAGGTCATGCATTGTTAATTGGATAACTGATAGAAAACTTTTAAAATTCCTTTTTTTGCTTCCATTGTGTTTCAGAGGCTGAAGTTATCCCACATGAATATGGTCCTCCATCTGCAGCTGCCACTCATTCTCTCTTAGGCAAAAACTTTGTGTTCTTTCATTTCAAGATGGTTAGTCTTACATTTGACAGGAATGTCTGGTTTTCAGAGATCTGTGAATACTTTGGATTATAATGGCTCCTTTCAGATTCATTCCAAGTTGGACACCTAAAAACCCACTAAGGTATTCAAATCCCAGGGTAATTTTGCAGATCTCAGCAATAAGCTTTCAACAACAAACTGCACAAATCCAGTTTTAGAGAGCCTTCTTGCAATCGTTTCTACCTGGAAATCATGATTCTGCAATTGAGGTGAAATCTCTTTGAAAGCTATTCTTCTCCTCCCTAGGTACAAATGAGCTATTTATTTATGACTGAAGAAGTGTTTTCCTGTTCAGCTACCTTTTATTTCTTTTCATATAGTTAAGTTATAAATAACTCCTATAACAAAGCCTTAGGCTTCTGCACTCCAGATAAGGCTGAATGCACTTTATGAGAAGCACAACATCCTTGGAGAAAATGCCTAGAACGACAGCAACAAAACCAAGTGGATTATGTAATCTGAACACAAACAAGCCGCTCCCTCCTCTCCTTAGTATCTCTGTCCATTGAATTCCGCATCATGCACAAAGCGCAGCAAGCATTCAAACAAAGCTCTAATGTGTCATTGTCGTTCCCTTGTGCTGCATTATTTGCTACTTCTACGTAAGATTTTTATGGGGAGAATTTCACTGCTGAGAAAGATCTCGTTTTATTGTGAGCACATGTAAAGTCATTTTTGTTTCCAAAGAACAAAGAAAATAAAGAGCCTAACATTTTCCTGTCCAATTTGCCCATGTTTTCCCCCTCACACACACTTTTTCACAGTTCCTCAAATAAGGAGGTCAAGACTAAGACTGCTGAACTGACAAAGGTAAGGTCTGTCTTTGTATAAAGTCATGATTTTACGCTCCTAAGAAACAGTCTTTTCTTTACAAATATTGGATAACCTTGAACTCTCAATGTCATTCTGTGGTCATATTGAAACCCAAATTAAAACCCCTCATCTTGCTAGCAAATTTGCTTCAATGCCTTTCATTTTTCTGAATAACAACTTCTGGCTATGTTTCCAAATGTATGCCTCCAAGTTCAGCAGGTAAGAGTGTGTGGTTAGGCATTAAATAAAAGGCAGACCGTCTCAGAAGTACTCTGTCTGTAGAAAGAAGCACGAAACATTATTTCATTAGAAATAAGCAGAAATCTTAAAATTCTTTGGCCTTTGTTTTCATTGAAAGACTTAATGAATGACATAAGATTTAGACAACTGTTGAAACAAAACCCCAAATTGCAAGAGTTTTTGCAATCTACTTATTGCCACATAACTTAGGGAATGCAATACAGCCATCATTATGACTAGACAATGAATAAGAAAGGCAGGTAAAAATGTCATTTCTGATACGGCTCTTTCCTGTTCTGATCACTCCTAGCTTTTTTGCCTCTACTCATAATCTGCATTGCAGTGGTATTTTGGTTGGAAAACATCCATTTTCTTACATTACAGTGCCTGAATTCTGGCATCCAGAAAAATTTCAATAGAGAATGCATAGCAAATTTAGATGCATGTAGTTCTGTAAAGCACATACGATGAACTGGGGTTACAGGCAGCTAAATTCCTATTTAATTTCATTGAAGGGGATCTGATCCTTTTCTGTAGACATGTAACATTTAGGCCATACATAAAACTAATAATCTACAAAGATTATGACTTATTAATAGGCATAATGGATCTGGTGAAATCCCAAAGTGTCTGCTATGTTTGACTGACTTGTACATAGTTCAGAAATATGGTCAGACATGGGCTATTTAGCAGCATGGCCAGAGCTGAGTGAGGTGTACCACATATTCCAGCTACTAGCAGGATGCTCTGGGATGTGATCCAGACACAATTTCAAGGAGGAAAAGCAATATCTGCCTGGTTTGTACCTTTAGCTCAGATGGTCACTAACTTGATCAATACCTTTCCATGCTTTGAGGATGGCTTTTACATTGGCTGCTGAGCTCCGTATTGTCCCAGTTTTGCTGAACCTGAGCTTGCTAAATGACAAAGTTTTCTTTAACCTATAATCACAAGAGCAATAACCTATATTGCTATGATAGCACTGTGATGCACGTGCTTTGCACAAGTTCATAGCCTCAGGTGATTAAGTCTCTGGCTGTTCTTTTTCTCAGCTGGGATGGTTGAGTTGTTTGTAGGATATCCGTGAGAGTCTTTTTAAAGCTTTTTCACTGAGGAAATAAAAGACAGGATTCTGACAGCACATGCTCAAAACGCTATGCAGACATTAATTAACAAGCGAGAGATGATGAACAAGTGGTGAAAAGTTTCAACGCTTCTGTTTCGCCTTGAAAACCTGAGCAGAATGGCCCATGCTTCTATGGACCAGCCAACAATAAATGCCAGCCGGGAACAGCGTGACAGTATTCAGACTCAAAGTCTGCAGTCAAGCTGTCAGTGGCATCTAATTAGCAGAGTTCTAGATCAAGAATAAAATGTGTTTGACTCTTTATAAATATGATGTGTAAAAACGTTACATAATGACATGCTGCTGCTCTACATCCCCCTTAATGTTTTGACAAGGGGCGTCAAAGTGGTGAAAAACCGCAAAGTGCCAAAGTATTTCAGTGTCTGCGTGCTAGAGGCTGAATTCGCCATTTCAGTTGCTTAAGCACCAAGGTCCATAAACGGGCCAGGCTTTGGGGGTGAGTGAAAGTTGCTCAGTTTAATGAGCTGTTAGAATTTATTGAACTTTTTCCTTTTTCTAACAGAAATTGGAATATGTATAACATGTCACAAAGTAGACTGCTAGAAAAGAACGTGTGATCTCCTGACAGAGGCAGTTGAAATCTATCTGCGGAGGACCCAAGTCCTCAAGCTACTTCTGCAGGAAATCCTCTCTATTCCCAGACATGCTGCTCAAACCAGAATTCCTACTGTTGGCAATTAAACGTATATTCCACACTTTGTGGGTGCCTGGCATAGGATCGGTGGGTTATCTGCTTTGAAGAAGTCAAAGAACTCTAAAATAAAATTGATCGTTTCAAAAAAACAATATAATCATGGAAACAGATGCATTTACTAGTAGGCTTGGGTTTATTTCCATGAAGAATTAAACCTTGCATAATTCACAGTCTTACTCCACATCCATGAATTTTGAGCACTGTTAGAAACCTAGTTTCCTTATGGTTGCAGAAATGGAGAGGTGCCCAGTTAAAATCTGTGTTGTTCTGCAAAGATCTTGCTTTTTTCCGCTGACAGTAGATCAAATCTGAAATGATTAGGCTGTTGACTTAGGTACCAGAGTTATGCAACTAAAATAAGTGAGGTAAAACCAGGTCAACCATTGTCTCCCCTTCTCCTTCTCTAAAATGGGAATAATACAATCATCTCTTTGTGTAACAGAAGCATTATGCACAAAAATTCAATAACCTTTTTGAAACCTATGGATGTTACAAAAGGCAAGCAGTGTGGAAATTCTGGGAAGAAATCAATCATTCTATCTTCAGAGCAAAGTCTGAACATTGCAAAGTAAATAAAGCTTAAGAAAAAAAAACAAACCCCAAAGTATTATCTTGCTGTTCATTAATAGCAGGCTGTCCAGCCTGTTCTCTAAACGTGGCCGGGATCTTGTAGAAAAGTAATACTGCAGTCATGCAGTTAAAATACATCAGACAGGAGGGCCAACTTGTGGTTTTTGTTTCCTCTTAAGGTTTAAGGAATTGGCTTTTTGAGCATGAATTCAGTTAAAAATTTTTTTTACCCCTATTCAGATGTGCAACAGATAAAATTACTTTTCTTATTATTATATTTATTCATCAGGAGATATTTTGTGATGATTTTCTGGAAAATATAATTGGTACAAGAATATTAATACGCTGGTAAGTTAAAGAGGCATACCAACCCTGACATACAGACTGCTATGTATGAGGAATATAAATGCCAGCTAATGTAGTATACAAGTGCAGAGTGGCTAACTGAAACTACCTACCTGTTACAAACAGGTCTCCACAGCTATGAAGCAAAGATCTGAATCTTATCTATCTCATTTACGCAAGCTTTATTCTTAGGGAGCTCCTAATTTACACAGATGTCAGAGAACAGCGAATAAGCCCAATTATAGTCTGAATTTATTGTGCCATCATAGTAGCCAATTTAGCTATTTCAGTGATGACCAGATCATTAACATCTTTTCAGGACAGCAATAACTGAGTCATTTTTATTGCTGTAATTAATATGGATGGCAAGGAAATAAGCAATATAGGGACTTGACTTACATGCATTGCAGATGTGTGTTGCAAATGTAAGTAACTTCCTGATCATTTTTTTCTTTTTATTGTTAGTTACACAAGCTCACACTTGCCAAAGTCATTTCAGGTAATTTCATATAATTTATGCTGAAATTTTATTTTCAAAAAAGTTATCCTCAAAATAAATTTCAGCCATAACACAAAAATCTTTCACGAGTCACAGAGAAGTAGCCCTGCTATCTGTCTTAGATAAAACATCTAGCTATTAGGAAGGCAGCATTCCCGAAGGAATCTTATCATAAAATCATAGAAATACAAAAAAAAGAAAAAAATATCTCAAGCATTCATTTTGGGATAATCCCCAAAGAAAAAGAAAAAAATCCTTCAGCTGCAAAATATCATCTAGCAGAAGAATGAAGTAAGTGAAGGGTATGATTTTGTATCTAAAAATAAGAGAAGTTGGGAGAAGACATTAGTGGTGATAATTTACTTTTATAACATATATCATAGATCATCTCTACCTTACTTCCCTTGTCTCTCACAGAAAAAAAGAGAGACATTTTAAGACTATATTGTAAGCTTATTATTTCTTTCACAAAGTTGAAGTGCCAGTTTGCAAGGCAGTACAGAATTACCCTATGCAGTTTATATGGGAAGACAATACTTTGCCCAAGCCTGAATTAGATAAGCCAAATGCTTACTTGCCAACACATATATGCACTCATAAACATATGGAAATTGTCAATTTATGACCTGTTAAACTACTTCCCACCCAGATCCACTGGTTCCTGCCCTTAATGACTCTCCTTTCAGTATAAGCTTCCTCTATCTTCCAAGTAGTGGAAACCAGCAGCCATTTCCCATGTGAAAACACTGAGAAAGATTTCAGAGAGTGTATTTGAAAAACACTAAAAATACGTGCCTGACCCTCAGCTGGTGAAGTGGGCATGGGGAAAGGGTTTATTACATCCCTTTATATCAGTCAAGGCTCAGGATCTAAACCCTACGTTTTGCAAGAGGGTCTGCAAAGAGAAAGAACTTTTGAAGCACAGAGGGCCAAGGGCTAATTTGAAGGAACAGGAAAATCAGATTTTTCCAGTGAGATAAGTCCCCTGTAAATCCTGACTGATAAGAGATAGTTCCTTTGTATGTGTTTATTTCCCTTTCATCTGCACTAGCAACTGGTCATTTTAAAGTGGGAATTTAAGCATTTTGAGAAGAAAATTTGTAAAACCTTCTGCATTCTCTGCTTTATTTTCTTTCTAAATAGATACCAAGCATAAGAAATATTTGGAACTGCAGTTCCCTAACAAAAGAGCAGGCATTAATATCAATTATCTAACCAGCACTGAGCTATTAAACTGGCATTTTCAGAGGAAGCAAATCCACCATCCTTATTTAGACAAAAATTCCAGGAAAAAATGCCTTTTACACTTTAAAATTATTTCAGATTTTTCACCATCCTGGACCAATGTTTTGCAACAGAGAAGAATTTATTCAAATAACATCCAATTGAACAGAAAACAAGAGAGTTTGGTTTAAAATTTGTTAGGATACCCACAAAGTGTATAGCAGCATTGCAATTCCACTTTGATGTACAAACATTCCTCTGGTCTAGAGTGAATTAGATGTGCTGCTCTCAGATAATCTATGCTCTCTGAAAACCTGCCCATCTTTTTTGCTTGCTGTTTGTTTGCTTCCCTTTGCTCACCGGTCTTCATTTCCCTCTTCAGTCTTAAATGGTGAGGGAAATAAAACTGAGAGGGAAAGAACCAGGCACAGCAAAGTCATATTGCAAAGGCAAAGGCAAAATCAGTTTCAAAAATCCTAAGCTAAACTGGGAAAAATGTAGACATTTCCAGAGAAATTATTAAAAATGGTAAAAAATTTACATCCAAAAGGGCTAAAAAACCCCAGTTTTAGATCCTGAGTTTCAGAGTTCACCTTTTTTTTCAGCTAAAATTATGCTTACCATTTACGTTATTACCAATCTATCCCACTGCAGTCCCAAGTGGCTCAGAGTAGCATAATGCTTTAAAATGTACATAATGCTTTATCTATATATGATTTAAATAAAATTATGACCATTACAAATGATCCAGCTGCTGTAACAGGGTTTTATGTTTGTCATAAATTTTTAACACATAAGAAAATGAATCAAAATATATCTCCCCTATGGTCGTTAAATAATAACTCTACATTGCCTATCATACTTAGGTACCTTACTTTAAAACCTTGCGAAGAAATGGGATGTAATTAGGTTGATGGATATTTTTGATAGGGGAATAGTAACGTCATTTTCAATGATAATGCAAATGGGTGAAATTCCATCTCGGTGTTCTGCTGACTTTTATTACTCAGGCATTATACAAATGTGGTTTGGGGAAATGAACCGAAGGAGACTCAACTGAATATTTGGAGAAAAAAAAGAGTGATCAGCGTGGTGACAAGAGGTAGTCTGATGCTTCAAATGCTTTCCCATGCCAAGATGAAGAGAAATACTAACCACCTGGAAATAAAATGATGGAGGAGTATACGCTTTCTCTCCTGCTCCTCATTAACCACACTGAAGGCCTATTTATAAGCCAATCTTAAGAAATTTGATTTGAGGGCAGTGTGGTTTTCACTACTGCCTTAATATCCTTTAAGGTCTGTAGAAAAGACTGAAACAATGTAGGATTAATTTAATCTAATGTTGATGCCTCAATGTTTCAGTGGATTGGATGGCCACACTTCATCAGATCCCTTTGAAGACCCTTCTAGCTTCAATGTCTCTCAAGTATCCTGCTTCTAAATAGGAAAATACTCGCCTATCTACAGTAGGATAACTTCTATCATGTTCAAATGTGGCAATACGGGACCTCACCTGAAAATGCAGCTTGGCTAGCGGTGCTTGCAGGGTTGGATAAAGTGAAGTAAGCACACAATCCTTAGAATTTGTGTATTTTCCAAAATGGGTGAAACCCATTGCTCATCCTCATATGACAGATATCAAAGGAATTTGGAATATCATGGATTCACAGAATGGTTTCATTTGGAAAGGACACTTAAAAATCATCAAGCCCAACTCCCTTGCCATAATCAGAGATGCCTTTCACTAGATCAGGCTGCTCAAACCCCATCCAACCTGACCTTGGCCATGATGGGTCATCCACAACTTTGCTGAGCAAACTTTCCATTGTCTCACTATCCTAATTGCAAAATATTTCCTTCTTATATTAAATCTAAATCTACCCCCTTCACTTTAAAGCCACTGGCCCTGTCCTGTCTCTACAGGCCTTGGTAAAAAAAAAACCTCTGTGTCCTTCTCATAAGCCACATTTAAATCCTGAAAGGCCAAAATAAGATCTCCCTGGGAGACTTTTCTTCCCAGCATGAACAACTCCAATTCTCTCAGCCTTTCTTTGTAAGAGAGGTGTTTCAGCACTCTGATTGTCTTTGTGGTCCCCCTCTAGACTCAGTCCAACAGGTCCTTGTGCTTCTTGTGCTGAGGTCCATGTGTTTCTTGTGCATGCGGTTCCAGATGGGGTCTCATGAGAGTGGATCAGAGGGCTAGAATAATATCCTTCAGCCTGCTGATCACATTACTTTTTGGTGCATATACTAGGATGCTTAATGCTTTCTGGGCTGCAGATCACATTGCTGTCTAATGCCCAAGTTTTTCATTCACCAGTATTCCTCAGTCTTTCTCCGTAGGGCTGTTCTCCATCCATTTATCCCTCAGTTTATATTGATAATGGGGATTGCCCTCACACAGGTGCTGGACCTTACACTTGGCCTTTTTGAACCTCACGAGGTCCACTTCTCAAGACTATCAAGGTCTCTCTGGATGTCATCTCTTCCCTCTAGTGACCTGACACCACCACTCAGCTTGGTGTCACCAGCAAACTTTCTGTGGGTGCACTGTGTATATCACTGATGAAGATATTCTTACCAAATACCTGACATTTCTTTGTTGAAAATAGCAGAAGATTTTCTACCATCATCATTATGAAGTCAACCAGAACTTTTGAAATCCCCACCCTGAATGTTAGGGAAGCTGGGCCAGCAAGGTAATTTCTTAAAGGCAAATCTGTGATGAGATGTAGGAGTAATCTGGTGCTTAAAAGCCTGACATCTAAGACTGAGCAGGTCTCTTTGCAGTCAGTGAAGAGAAATAGGTATCCAAGAAACTTTTCAGCCTGAAATAGGTAACTCGGGCCAGATGAGTCACCCTTGAAAGAATCTGTTCCATTTATTGACTATGAATTAACATCCTGCCTACATTGAGGAGTTCAGATTTTAGTGCCTAATTTGTAAATGCCTTAGTGCAATAAATTCCACACTCATGGTCAAAGTTTGATTGAAAACGAAAAATAAAAGCCTTAATGTCTTCTTATTATAATTATATGTCTTTTTAAATGGAACAAAGATGGATTTGAAAATTGTACCTGGGTTCTCAGAAACAAAATAACTGAAAAGCTTCACTCAGAGCCATCAGTCTTTTTTTGGTGCTTTATTCATTTAGATAATAGAGGAGGAATTATTCCAAAGAGACAGCAAATGAAACTTAAGAAAGCAATGTCCTAAAATGCCACAGTGCACATCATGACACTCTTGCAGGGGCAGAAAATAGTCAAACAGGAAAATGTGTCTCCATTAAACATGTACTTACGCATGCAGTGGGTACCCTGAAAGTACTAAATTAGGGAAGATGTGCTGGAATTCAATACAACATGCTAAACCTTATAGGACTGCTACTACGATGGCTTTGACAACTAAAGCTCATTTATGTTTTGTAGATTTTTAAAGGTCACATTATTTATTACACAAACCAAAGAATTGGTTTCAAAGACTCCTTACCCTAGCTTAACACACTGTGGAGGAAAAATTTTAGCACATTGAAAGGTCTTGCAAAATATAATAGAAAATAATAGAAAATTTCCTGTAGTAGTTTTGTTTTAAGACAAAGTTTAACACTGAATAATTGTGCCTTTCTTTTAAAGAAACCTGTCGAATTGCTCCATGTACCTGTACTGTGATTGCTTTCCAAACTTGCTTTTTCTAATTTTCAAGTATTTCCTGTAACTCTGGATGAACAAAGTTTAGCAAATTACTGTTTTTCTTTTCCTAAAGCAAATTACAAATATTATCAATTATTAATTGCAATTAATAGATAAGTGTGATTTTCATAATCAAAGTTGAAGAAACCAGAAAGTTTCTTCGAAATCCCCTTGGAAGTTAAGAACTCGTTTGCACGTTAATATCTCATGGCCTGTAAACATCACTTGTTTTCCATATGACAGCAATTGTGAACCCCTCCGATTAGGGACAATAATCAGATCATACCCTTGAACCTGGTTAAACAAATGTTATATTTTGGAAAGTGAGCCTAAGCCTGTCCAAGTACCTGGAGATGCTCTGATTGAGTAACCCATGGTGGGAGTTCACTGTAAGCTATATGTCCTCTCCATATGATATTTCTTTAGGTATGGATAGCCCAGGGAAACAATACGGTGTAAATGCAACTGCACAACACATACTAGAGGATTCAAAATTAAGCAGTTTGGTTTGGGTCTTCAATTTTTTGTAATCCACAGAGGGTGAAAATCTAATACAAAGCACACTTACAGACCATGACCTGTATCAAAATAGAGGTCTGTGTTTCAATCCCCATGTCATCCAAGCTGGTAGTTTCATAGTGACACTTATAAGTGAGTAAAAGTTGATCCTAGAGCACCTCCATAGCTAAATAAAAACTTATGGTTTGTGGACAGACATTTCAGAGTTCAAAACCTGCTGAAATGTTGATGAGTTTCCAGCACTTTAAGTCAAATTAACCCAAAATATAAGCAGGGCTTATACAACCACCCTGCTTTCTGTGCTCTTCTAATAACTTTAAAACCCATTGGCAAATTTGAGAGGCTGGTGAGGTCTGAAGTCATGAAATTCCATAGGCAACAGATGGAAAAGAACGATTTAATTTCAGCAAAGGACAAATTCAGCTCTTTACTGTGAGGGTGGTGAGGCACTGGAACAGGCTGCCCAAGGTAGTGGTAAATGCCCTCATTCCTGGCAGTGTTCAAGGCCAGGTTGGTCAGAGCCTCGGGCAGCATGCTCTAGTGTGAGGTGTCCCTTGGCAGGGGGTTGGAGCCGGATGGTTTTAACGTCCTTTCCAACCCAAACCAAGTCCAACCATCTGAGTTAATGAGGGGTCAGTCAGTAGCACCATCATGCCATGAACGGCCCTTGGGTGATGGAGGATTTAAGGTGCGTTTGCACCTCGATGATGGTGCAGGAAAGAAGTTATACCGGGATGTGGGGAGCGAAGGCGATAGGATTTGCATGAGAAACAGTCTGGGAATGAGCTCTGAGGCCTTGATGCTAAACAAGCCTTGGGGCGGTAAATTGGAATGTTGAAAGGAAAGGCAAACAAGGAAGCTTGGGGGGCTGGGCCGGGATGTTGTGGGGAGCCTCACTTGGAACCACACGGCACGGGGGTAGCGAGAGGGTCTGAGGCTGCGGGGTGAAGTTGTGTGGACAATCTGTGCTCAGCACTGCGATTGGACTATTTACCTGGGGATTCCTACAGGGGCCAATGAGTTGTGCGGGTTGGGAAAGTACGGAACAAGGGGATAAAAAGGGCTCGGTTGGAATAAACTTGGATTTGAGTCTCCTCCTCGCCTTCCGTTCGTGTTGTGATACACCACAAACGGTGGGGCTCGAAAAGCGACTAGTGGATCCGGTGGCGTGGCTCAGCCGAGCAACATGCTGAAGGGCAGCAAGGATGTACGCTGAAAGATGCGAATTCAAACCACGCGGGTTGCCTCTCGCAGGAAGGGGTAAGCGGCTGAGAACTACGGGGACTGCTTTAACTTAAGGGTAAAGAAATGCTCGAGAAGTTTTTGCTATTATTCTTAAGCAATATGGGGAAAAAGTTGACGAGGAAGAATTGAATCGTAGCCTTCTCTGGGCATCAAAAGCGCATCCATTTGTTAATACTACTGATAATTATAGCCTGGAGATTTGGGGTGAAATTGGCGTTAATCTGTGGGACTGTACTTCAAAAAAAAAATGATAAAGTTGCCGCAACTTTATTGAGCCCTCGGCGAACTGTTTGAGACTTTAAAAGTTCATGTGGGCTCACAAGCACAGGGGCCAGAAGGGACACCTTCGGCTCCCTTAACCACCACCCTCTTTGCAAGACTCTGCCATGATTGAGAAGTTGCTGCTGCTGTGGTTCTGCAATCTGATAATTCTGATGCTGTCCTGCATGGTCCTTTTGAACCGGGACCTATCGATCTGGAAAAGGAGCCTGATTTATATCCCCCAGATCTTGATGATAAATGGGCGGCTGTAAAGGGAGAAGGGAGACGGGCGGGGGATGTAGATGTACTGTGTGCTTTCCCGGTGGTGTATGTGCCGCATCAAGACCCCCGGTATGCTTTCGTATGTTCCTATCAAAGATACCAGGCGAACGGTGACGGCCCATGGACTTGGGACCCAATATGCAACTCATTTGACGCAGTCTGTGATACTCCTGTACTAGAAGTTGGCAAATACAAATACGTCCATCTTGCTGTTGACCCTTGGAGACCTTTGTAGATATTGCTGGCCACTTCTTCCGACGTAGTCTGGCCCTCTGCGTCGGAATGAGTGCATTTTGGTCAGTGTAAAAGCCCAAGCCTCATGCGATGTGGGGGGGCAGAACCTCATACCACCGAGGTCAACGTTGTCTCCGCGGGGATGCCCGTTGAGATTGAGCCTGCCCCTCGCACTGAGATGATGCTTCTCGGAGTTGGTTTCCTGATTGTCTTCACAGGGTCCTTGCAGCACGTTCTGAACGTGGGTCCGTGTAGTGGGGTAATGATTGTGTGGATTTTGTATTTCAAATACTGTAATTGCGTGGAGTGTGCTTGGATCCCGTGTGCGTGTGTGTGTGTTGAGGGCAGATGGTGTTCCGTGGATTTGTTACTGTCAGGTTCGCGTAAACGTTTGTAACGGGGGGATGTAAAAAGGTGATGAGGCCCCTTTAGCTGTTTGATAACCGTGTTCAAAGGAAGCTGCCCTCCGATTCGGTTCCCAGTGCTCCATCGGTGGCACGGCCAGAGCGGACACCAGGAGCCATGGGGTGGACAAAAAACTCCTCTCCATCTATTGAAGTGTAGGAGCGGTTCATAGAGACACCACAAACACCGCCTAAAGAACGGCTGCAACACGGTGGGCGCATGGGAGGAGCCCTGCTTAGTGTGCTTAAAGTAACCTGGGGGTGGATCGAGGATTTGGAGGATCAGATCGGTTGAAATAAGGACTGCTAACTGAAAAAGCGATAGGGGAAGCACAACCGCAAGCTTCATCACCCGCCGTCCAAGCAGCATGGGAGGGCAGAAGGAAACAGCGAGACGATGCACATGTGCCAAAGGAAGGAGGCAGCGCAGCCCCTGTGCTTCCAGCCTGCCTGGCCCTTTAACTGCGGGTGATGACACAGCAACTCCTTGACTGCTAATAGTGCAGTTTAGTTCTGCGGCTGCTTCACATTCCCTTTGCCATCACAGTGCCTCTGCTTTAAGGAAACACTTTAACCTGTCTTCCCAAGAGCGGGTAACCTCTGGGAGGGGGTATATTTGTGTCCTTCTGACTGTGAATACCCCGAATGGAGTGAGATAGAGGCAAAACAAATGATTGCAAAGCATCACTTAGGGGCAACTGGGAAGTAACAGCTTGAATATTGTGTGCTAGCAGCTATTATTAGAGGCTGTGATAGTGTGTATAAAACCACCTGTATTTACTAGCCAGTTGCTTATAAGAAGCTACAACTTACATGGATTTGTCACTTGTAAGATGTTAGAGCATACAAATTTGTAGCAGCTGCTAGAAAATGCTAAGGCAAAAGCTAGAAAGATTCTGACACCATGGTAGTGTTATAAAGAAGGTAATGGAACAAATTAGGAGGGTGGAGGAACATCTCTGGTGGGAAATTTGTCTGTTCTCCCTCTGCCATCAGCATCTTCTGCATGCTGCTGCACCCTGTAGTAGTTATACTGCTAATGTAAGTCTGTATGTGCTTTGCCATAGTAGTGACTCGTTACTGAATGGGGCAGGTGACACTGTGGTGCCAGGACTGAGGTTGGCCAAATATCAAGGGCAAGACCGGGTTGGCTCTGTGTTTGCCACCAAGATGAACCTTCAGCTCCGCTGGTGGCTGCAACACAGCAGTCGTTGAGCAGTGGGGTAACATGCCATGTCAGACCTTGACGTGAGGGATGGCTTTCCATGTTATAAGGGAGCCATTCAGGAGAGAAGGTCAGGCCAAGCAGCCTGTGGTTGGCATATGTTGGAGATATGATCTAGTCCAAATCCTTTGTTCAAGTAGGGTCATCTAAAGGGGTGTTGACAGCGGATATACAAAACAAAGAAGGGGGAGATGTGGGGAGTGAAGTCCATAGGATTTGCATGAGAAACAGTCTGGGAATGAGCTCTGAGTCCTTGATACTTAAAAAGCCTTGGGGTGGGAAGTTGGAATGTTGAAAGACAGGAAAGGTAAGTAAGCCTTGGGATGTTGTGATGGGGAATAACAGTTGGAGGCCAGATGATGGGGGGGTTATGAGAGGGTCTGAGATGGAGGGGGGGGTGTGAAGCTGTTGCCATAAGGTCAACGTGTGCTCAGCATTGTGATTCTGCTATTTACCTGGGGATTCTTATAATGGGCAATGAGACTGAACGTGGCTGCTTCTGCAGGTTGGGAAAGTACCGAACAAAGGGATAAAAAGGGTTTGGTTGTAATAAAGTGGGATTTGGGTCTGTGTCGTGATGTATCATACTGCAGTGACTCCACATCACGTTGGGATGTGGAGAAGTGAGAAAGGCAGGACATCGAAGTGCAGGGGAGCAGGAGTCATTAGTTCCACTGTACAAAGAACAGATTGTTTTACATTGACAGAGTTACTGAGGAAAAAAACCTGGGCTTTGCAGTGCAAGGTTATTAGCAATGGACTAACATATGTAGGCCCAATTTTATTGCCAGTTCCTCTGATATCTTAGTGTACTTCTAATTTACAGCAGAATAACTAATATTTGAGTCCGAGCTTCTTTGGGATCATAAGAAAAAGGACGGTAATTTTTTTCTGTGTATTATCTTATGCAGTAGATGCTAATTATGACAATTGACTGCCTTGTAATGAAGTCCATGTGATTCTACCGAGCAACCTTAACAGTGGGATAATACTGAGCTTTAATTTGAGTATATATTTGAGATTTAGAGTTACCTTGGGGATCTTTTTACCTTCCCCTCAAATCTTTGCACGTAAGTATGTGCAATGAAATGTTTAAACGGAATCTACGTTTAATGCTTTGAAAGCAGTTTGGAACTCACTCTTTTAATGATAAACAGCTGAAAATGAGGAAAAACATAATGATTTAGTTTGGACAAAATCTGGAAGAATCAAAAGTCAGACTGTTCTGTAAAACCACAGTGCTTCTTTCCTTCAGCTATACTTTACCATGCTCACACACTGACTTTGAATATGAGAAGCTGCATTGGAATTTCAAGCCTTTAGGGAGCTTGTGTTTGAAAGTGTGCTGTTCTTAGCAGTAATCATAGTAGCACTTTGCTCTTGTATGCCATAGAACATTACATATTGCTGTAGATACCTGAACTAATTATTCCTTATGTAATCCCATGCAACATTTTTGACACTTCATCTTTTGATAACATTTCCTCTAGCTTTAATATCATAAACAGAGCCAGTGGGAAACATATCAGAAGGCACTACTAATTGATCTACTGAACTAATTGATCACATATTAATAAGGGAAGATAATGTCAGTGTTGCACTTCCCTCAGTACCCATTTTTTCAGTGCCAACATTCAGCAACATTAGAAATGTTCCCTTTAAATCAAAGTAAGTTATGAAGCTAGAAGAGAACATTTATTCCTTATGATTTCACTGAATTATTTTTCATTAATTTTTTTCAATAATTGTCACTTTGTCCGTTTTTGGAATTTTGACTGCCCCTTTACTGTGGATCCCAAATATTCTCTGCTTTAGGCTCTGTCATTGTCTGTAGCAATATCAGGGATGATTATGACCACTGCCTCAGAAACATTTTTGTTCCAAACATTTAATAGAAAGAATTAGAATGAATTAAAGTGAAAGTTAACATCAGTGTAAAAGGAAACACAATCAACATGACGTCCTGTGTTCAGCAGTTGCAATCTTTTTTTTCCTTAGTAGCTGGTGCTGTGCTGTGTGTTTGATTTTCAGCCTGGGAGCAGCGGTGATAACACCGATGTTTTCAGTTGCTGCTCAGTAGTGGTTACTCTGACCAAGGACTTTCTGAGTCTCATGCTCTGCCAAGGAGGAGGGGAAGCTGGGAGGAAGCAGAAACAGGACACCTGACCCAAACTGACCAAAAGAGTATTCCATACCACAGCACTTCATGCCCAGGATGTAAAGACTGAGTGCAGTTACCAGGCAGAGTTAGCTCACTGCTGAGTTGGGCTGGGTATCGGTCAGCGGGTGGTGAGCGGTTTTATTCTCTTTCCCTTGTTATTTCCTTTAGCATTGTTATTATTGGTGGTAGCAGCAATGGTTTGTGTTGTACTTTAGTTTCTGGACTGTTCTTATCTCAACCCATGGGAGTTTCATTCTTATTCTTCTCCCCCAGGGGATGGGGAGGTTGGACAGGAGAAGAAATAGGGGGGACCGAGTGAGAGAACTATGTGAATTACTGCTGGGCTTAAACCATGACAGTTCTTTTTGGTGCCCAGCATGGGGCATAAAATGTTGAGATAACGCCAGGATTAATAGTCACTCGCCACAATGCTGATTTATTGGCTCTCAAAGTTGTTGCTCTTGATCTCACAGACTCAGCATGTTTTGCCCTACAGCTGATATTTGCTTAGTCTTTATCAGATGGGGGGCTTGGACTACAGTTCTTGTTTCATTGTACTTTATAGCAATAACTTGTAATACAGGCGGGTTACAGCAGCAGGGCGGGATGGACATGGACGTGGACTTGACCTGGTCATCCGGCTGTTCCTCACGTCCGGCCCTCCTCCTTTCCTCCCTCTTTGTGAGGCTGCCGGGAGCCGAGAGGGAGCAGCCCCTGGAGTTGCCAGTGGCCAAAATGGCCCAAGGAGAGCTGCCCCAGGGACCAGGAGGCTGGAAGGGAGCGGCTGCAGGTCAAGCAGAGGGAGGAGGTGGTGACAGAGGAACCGAGCCCCACAGTGGCTGAGAGCATTCCCTGGCAGTCGCCAGCGGAGCCCCATGAACATGAACTCCATGAGGATACAGGAAACCACACAGCACTTCTCAGCAAGGCAGAGGAGGAAGGTCTGGACTTAAAGAGGAGCTGGTGGTGAGAGAACCGGTGTTTTTAATTGCTGCCAAGGACTGTCTGGGCCTCATGCTCTGCTAGGGAGGAGGGAAAGCTGGGAGGAAGCAGAGACAGGACACCTGACCCAAACTAGCCAAAGAGGTATTCCATACCACGGCACATCATGCCCACTATATAAACTGGGGGCAGACACGTGGAAAGGTTAAATCAGTGCTCGGCTTGGCTGGGTATCAGTTGATGGGCAGTGAGCGGTTGTATTCTCTTCCCTTGTTATTTCCCATATCATTGCTCTTATTGGTGGCAGCAGCAGTGATTTGTGTTACACCTTAGTTACTGGACTTTTCTTATCTCAACCCATGGGAGTTACATTCTTTTTATTCTCCTCTCCATCCCTCCAGGAGCGGGTGGAGGAAGGGGAGGGGGAGCTAACAAACTGCGTGGCTGATTTACACCACAACACATGAGCAGCAGACTCAGTCTGATTCCTCTCATCCATGTTTTTTATTAGATGTGTCAAGAGTAGATAGAATTTGGCAGTGCATGTACAAATACTTGTGAGTAAACCCTAAATTGGATTCTCTGGATGCCTAGGTGTGATTTCCAGGTTTATCATTTGCTTTTAGGCATTCGCTGGATCATTTTGTTCTCAGTTCACATACAGGGAATAAATATCCATAAGTATCCATAAGCATTTAGATATTTTAAAACCTCCTGGAGCCTGTGTTTTTACTAAATAATTCCCAGCAAGCCAACTCTATTCTGTCTGTAAAATCACCACTACTTTTGCAGGGCTCAATGTGTAATTTCCAGGTCTGCCCAGGAGCTAGCAACAAAGCTTCCTTCCATCTCACATCTCTTGGAGGCCTGATATGATAAGCGCACTTAGAATGTGCTTAACACAATGAAAACACTGTTCTTCAGCATAAAACAGAACAAATGATAGTAATTTTTCTACAGAACACCAGGAGGAGGAGGCAGAAGATGAGGAGGCAGAAGATGAGGAGGAGGCAGAAGATGAGGAGGAGGTAGCACCTGCATTTATAAAAGGTGCAGAAAGATGTGCAAAACTCAAAAGCAGAGAGCTGGGATGAGCTAGAATCTCTTGGGCTTTCATCCTAGAGTGGGGATCCTTCCAGGCCCTGTTCATACAATTTATGCAGTGTGTGCTTACTGTAAAATGATTAGGTGAAGTATCGAGAAACAACCTGATGTATCCATGAAATTAGAATTAGCTAAATTCTTTCATAAGTCTTATTTTTCTGAACCAAAATGTTCCTCTGTGTTAATTAACAACAACTAACCTCTATCCAGAATCACTGTATCTGGTTACAGATTAGGCACCATTACACAAAGGAGATGTGGGACTGAATCTGATCGTGATGAGGAAGGTAGCTAATAGCTGCACTTGTGATTTCCAGTACTGTTATGCCAGACATCCTGTACAGCAGTGCTGTGCTGAAGACCCTAGGATGACCTACAAGTATTATGTCACATTTTGCTCTTGCATCCAGTGTGATACGTAGTGACTTTGTTATGCTTTATATTTTCTTTACCATTATGCAGCAGTTTTGTATAAGATGGGGTACACTGAAGATGCAGAAAGTTTTCCCCTATTGAGGAAATGCATTCAATATCCTGCCATTATTATAGAAAATGATGTAGAGAAAAAAATCTTGTCTTACCCCTGCTTCATAACAACTTAGATGCTGAAACTTGTCGAAAATACCTAATTAAAGCGAGCAGAAGAGGGCAATGAATGAATTATTCCTGTAGTTTTATGAAGTCAAAAATAATCAGTTCCAAATTAGGAACTTTTCTTTTGTATAATTTTATAATTATAAGGGAGACTCGCACCAGCCTGCCCCTGGCATCAACTTTGTCTGCTGCTTCATCACTTACGCTTTAATGCTGTCTTTTCTCTCCAATGCTAAACAGCCAGGGATATTTCTCATTTTGAAAGACAATCAGCATAAGCAAGTGAGAGGGCAGCAGCAAATTTCTCAGAGATAATGAGTAGAGAATTTATGCATTGTCTAGGCCCTGTGGTGCCTGAATGGTGCCTTCAAGCTCTTTGCTTTTATATGGGTTTTTCTGTGTGGTTTTACCAAACAACTCAGCCCAATTACTCCAGAGGAGCTGTTATGTTCTGTTGCCTGTGCAAGTGCATGAACCCACATGCAAAAACATGTGCAGGAGATTGCATAGCTCCTTTTCCAAAATGTGGTCAGCTTTGTTCCCTTTTCTATGGAGTTTTCTATCCTTTGATCCCTATCTTCTAATCGTAAGCTCCAACATTTCAACTCCAAATGCACCTTTCTGTGAGATCTCTCTTCACACTCCATGCAGTAACTACTGCTTTTCTCCATCACAGGTGCCAAGCTCATCACGTCTTGGATTTGCTTCTGCATCTGGAACAGGAAGCCCTTATTTTGACTCTGTCTGTGCTGTTGTGAGCAGAGCTGGCTGGAGAAGTGAGATCTGATGCTAAAAAAAGAGGCAAGTCATCGCTGGTCCTTTGGTGCTCACTGTCTATACAAAGGCTTAGCATCAGATGAGGGAAGGAAGTTTCTATAGAAAGCTTGTAATTGCTTTTGCTTGGCACTTTGAAGTGTTTTATGCACCATTTGTCTTTGCTACCGTGACTTGGAAATGTCTGAGTGATATCCAAGTGATTTATAAGGTCTTACAAATATGACAGAGCCAAGTGGCTCAAACAGAATCCTTAAAGTAAAATCAAATGTTTAACTTTTCATTCAAAATTAACCAAGATTGCATACATTCAAGTGTGGAAATGCCTTTTTCAAAGGTATAGCTGTGTGTTTGTCTATATGACTTTGTCAAAGTCTTGAATTAAGTGACCATTAAATGGATTTCAATCATCAGCTGAAAGCAACTCAGAAAATAACTCTTGACTTTCAAAACATGCTTGCCAAATGAGGTGCTTTGCCCATACACATAACCAGGTTAAACAGGGGCAAATATGTATGAGATTAATGTTATTTGTACTACAGTGAAACGTCGAGGTCCTGTGAGATCAAGACCCCTTTCTGTGCCTAACAAGACAGTGTCCACCCTGGAGAACTTACAGATAAGCAGATAAGAGTTCCATGAAAAAGGGAAGTCTTGAAGCTGGGAAACCAACAGCATATGGAATAACCTTTGTAGGGTTCACAGTTGTCTATCAGGAGAGCTGGGAAAGCAATTCCAAGGCTCCTAAATTTCCAAGCTAGTGACCTGCCATCCAGAACACAAACGTTAGTATTATTACCATACCTGAGATGTATTATTGCCTTTTGTTTGCTGCAGTGCACACATGGTGATAAGGACTTTCCCAATTAATGGAGTGGAATTTTGGTGTTGGAGGTTGAAATTCTGGATGTGCCTGACCCAGGCAGTGGCTAATGCACCAGTCTTCCTCCAGAGATGTTATCTGAATAGATGAGAAAGGGAGTGGTTTATGAAAAAATTATCTGCTCTGTGGGTCCAAATGTTAAGAAGCTTCCAATTTAAAACCACTGGGGTTTGGTGGGGTTTTGTTCGGTTTTATTTGTGTGGGTTTTTTTTTTGGCTGGTTCGGGGTTTGGTTTGGGTTTTTTTTTTTTTTTTTTTAATTTTTTTCCCCCTTCTGGTATCTGAATTCTTTTCAGTTATGCTCATGTGTTTGTCACATACTCAGCTAGGGATTATGTGTAAGCTCAGGCTTTCCAGCCTTCAAGCCCAGGAAAAAAGGTATATTCATATAAGCTGCATTCAGATTTTTAGATTTAAGAATCTTAAGGTTTTATGAGAAATAAGAAAAAATTACTGATATTGTCACATAATTTGGAAAAATTGTCACTGCTGAAAGGCCTGGAGTGATAATCATCATACATACTGGTGTTTTGACTGAAGTGTTGAGATGTAGCAGAGAAGACTGTTAAGCTATTCAGCCATTCATTGTACATTGAATCATAGAATCCCAGCCTGGTTTGGGTTGGAAGGACCTTAAAGCTCATCCAGCTCCAAACCCCTGCCATGGGCAGGGACACCTTCCACTAGAGCAGGTTACTTCAAGCCCTTTCCAACCTGGCCTTGAACGCTTCCAGGGATGGAGCAACCTATTCCAGGGCATCCACCAGCCTCACAGTAAAAAACTTCTTTCTTACACCTGATCTAGACCTCTTATCTTACAAGCATTACTCCTTATCCTATCACTACATGTTCTTGTAAAACTAGCTTCATCCAATGCATTGTCTAGACTTCCATTAAAGAAGGCTGAACCCCTATCAAATATATATACATTTGATTACGTGAACATATAAAGTAAATATATAAATTCTCAACTGCACATGTATGAGAAATTGATGAGAATGGTTGAGGTGTTCAAAGGTGATCACGACAGCCTAAATCCTTTGCAAAATCAAAATATAAATAGTTTCTACCTGTATGTAGGATCTGGTTCTTCTGGCTCTTAATGTCGCTGAGTAATGACTGTAGCAATGAAGAATGTGGTGTGTTTAATCTGTCTTGAGCTTTGTCAACAGTGGGCTTAATTAAGATCTGGTGACAGAACCTCTCACTGGAAGCAGTATAGCAGTCAGAAAGAACACGGTTCAGCACTCCTGAATGGATGTGTCAATCTGGCATATTCCTGTGCATAACAAACATATTTATCCTGGAAATAACTGAGTGGTAATAAAAATGGATCCCAATATTTTTCAGAGTCAACACAGACTTGTTTTATTAGTTTTTGTAAAGAGTAGTGAAAGAGCTCCAGAAATTATACTAAAATAGATGTGCATTTTGTGTGGATTACTGATTAGTTTTGAATTCCTTTGCTCTTCTCTGTCAAGCATCACTTTAAACATACATTTAGGTGATTAACTAATTGCCGTAATCTCAGCGTTCATGCACCGTTTTGCTATGCGTTGATCTGATCAATTTTAAGCTCTGAAGTAAATTGCACTTGTTCTTATATAATACTTTTAATACATACTAAGACCAAGGGCCTGACACAATTCACATTTTTAATTCGACAAGCTAATTAGATTTGTTAAACTCAAATTTAAACATCTGTCTGTGATTACAAGATTAATTCTTTCCAGGTAATTTGTAGTGGGGAAGAGGAAATGAAGTGGGGATGAGGGGAAAGGTATGAAAAGGGCATCTGATAAAAATTTGAAGTATTTATTCTGTGGGCTTAACCCAGAAGATGTCCCATTGGACGAGACAGAGATGCACTGATGTGATGGATTCCTGTGTGTTGCAGGGGGATAGTGAGAAGGTTTGATTTGGTGTTGCTGCAGAGATAGAAGGAGCAGGCACGATCCACAGGATAATGACACCTTTGGATGAATTCAGCAAGCAGAGAAAATGTGTGTGCTTGTGAGTGACAGGACAGATGCGGCTCCTTTCTCGCAGTTAATGTTGCTGCTGCTCAGTGTTTCCATCTCTGCAGCTGACTGAGCAGATGTGATCCTGAATTTCCTTCCTGGTACCTGTGTGCTTTCCTTGTGCGCTTTCCTTATGAGCTCTGTCAGTGAACAGACCCTGACATACCATGAGAAACATTAGCTCTGCTAGGCTGACCAGCAGCTCTCTACTAATGGGGGCCTAAGGCTGTCTGCTGACCCCTGCTTATTTCTGCACTCTTCAGTTTCTTAAAGCCAGCATGGCCAGGATGGAGCCTCCAACAGAGCTTAAGCACAGAATAGTAGAAATACTTCAGCATACAGATGGACAAAAGACAAAAATCAAAAGCCATGGGTCAGCCTTGACCTTGCACTGGAAATCAGGAGCAGGCTGAGGCATAAGAATCTCGGAGAATGTGTCTCAGTGAACTAAAATAGTAGCTGATTTTATATAGGTTACAGCTCCAGCACTGGGTTCCTATAAATAACTCGCAGATGTCATTTGATTTACAGTCTTCTGCAAATAAGGGGGCTGCAGGCATACCCAGAAGCCTGTTAACAAGGAGATGACAAGCTTCAGGCATCTAATTGCTTTAGCTCATCAGCAGGAAGACACTGGCAGTCCTGCCACTAATCTGACCAGCAATTGACTGAAAATTGAATCTAAACCAGAAGTTATTTCACTGGCTTCAAAGGCCTGTCCACTTCCAAGAAGAAACCTCAGACCCTCTATTCAGCCAACTGCTGTGCGGGAGACCCAATAGCTCTTCTTAGCATTTCTTTCTTAGCGCCTGTCTGCAGAGAACAGCCCAAATTTCTTAAGGTAATTGCATTTCCAAATGCCATGCAGTCAGTCACAGATAATTAATATATATTCAAAAAAACCCAAAGCAAAACCACCAGCAGGCGTTGTTCTCCAGTTTTGTGAAGCAGAATAAGAGGACCAAGGATGTATAATTGAATGTTTTGTCAGATTACAGTGGCTTTAGCACGTGACACTGATATAGGAGACTTAAATGTGTCAGCAGGATTGACATATCAAGGGTGTGTGTTCTTCCTTTTCCAAAAAATATCACCAAAAGATTATCCTGAAGCTATGAACCTTAAGAATCAAGTAAATTTTTCTTCTTGCACAGGGACCCTCTGAAGCCAAAACTGTAAAGGTACGGGGCAAGGAGAAAAGGCAGATAGCTTTCTTATTTCCATATACTGCTGGGGAAGACCCAAGTCTGTAACTTTAGCCCTGTCTCTCAGCAAGCCTGTTACCACTCATCCCATGGGCTTTTCTCCTTATGAGAGCACTCTGCCCAGATGCTAGCCAGCAGAGGAGCATGGGGCAATGGAGAAGCATCCCTAACAAGCTGCAGGAGCTCCCGTCTGCTCTCAGGACTAAGAAAACACTCATGAGAGATGATGCTTTGTGTGCATTCCCAGTTTGAGCTCTGTGCTGAATGTAGTACAGTCAATAAGGGACCAAACCCATGCGCAGACTTCTTGCTACGCCAAGGATGTTGTGGTTTGGCAAAGTTAGAGCCAGGAATCCTGGTGAAAGCAAGTAACATTAAATGCTCTATGACAGGATTGTGTTGCAGCTTGAAGAAATCATCCTTTTGTTTCAGATCTTCACAGTCTGGAAAATATAATGTGGCACCACTTTATTTAAATAACTCCTAGGCCAAGCATCACTGAAAAATAGGCTGCTATCTATGAGATCTGGGCACCCTTCTCATGCCCAAGGATCTGTTTTCTCTTCCAGATCAGTGCTGCAAGTGTTCTTTGCCCCCTTTATTCTAAAATCAGACACCTATCACCAGATAAACCAGAAGTCATTATTTAGCTTCAATAATAGAAGGAGGAGGGGGACAATGACAGGATGTAGTAGCATCAGGTATGTGCTCAGGTTTAGAATGTGGGGGGTGTAAATGACATGGATGCAGCTTTAGAAGTGCATCTCCAGAGATACTTGTGGTGGGATATTCCCAGGTGAGCAGAAAGGTACCAGAACAGGGAAGGGAGTGCTGTTGGAATCAGGGTACGTTCAGCAGTTATTCATGCCTTGTGTGTACTCATGGGAATGTCAGCAGGGTCTCTCATGAAAGAGTGGACCAACCTCTTTGCCAGTGTTCTAAAATGATGATAGACTCATACTCGCATCATTTGCTGCTGAAAATAGTACCCATTTTAAAACTCTTAAAGACAAATGTTGTCTTTTACCCACAAGAGCAGGAGTTTCCTGCAGTCTGATCCTTTTGTCCTGGAAATTGCTTCTCGTCATGTCAGTCTAATGCATTCCTCATTTTCTGCTGTATCAGACAGGGCATGGCAGCAGAGCAGAATACGAGGCATGTGTCCTATTTAAACATACAAGTGGTCCAACTGAAGCAAATTGGACTTTTCAAACAATTCTTGATTATGTGCTTATGGCCCTGAACCATGAAAGCATTAGAACTACTTACAAGTATAAGCATTTGCAGAATCCTTCTCTCGGTCCACATCTTCCTAACTTCAGCCTTCTCACACAAATCAGCTTACTGGATGTGCTATTTTCCTAGTGCTGGACAACCCTGAAAGCTCAGGGAAATTGTGCTACAAACTCATTAAAATCCTTTGTTGCTTTCAGTGCCCACATTAGCCCTGCTCTCTATTCTCAGTGAGGAGCTAAAATGGTAAACATTCTGCTTCAAAGAAATTAAGATATTGTCGTAGTAAATACATTCATTCTCCATCATCAGGTTTAGCCTGTGAACCCGAAGAACATTTCTATGTCAATAGAATCACACAATTGTATGTTTTTCTTTCCAGCAGTACAGACTTAGGTTCCATCATTTTTATCACTGCCAAATACACAGAGACACTCAGTACAATGCATTTAGTACATGCACTGCTCAGAGCCCTGTTGTTAGCTTCTACACTGAGCAACTGTGGCTCTTTAGGAGAAGGGAAGGACACTGAGAAAACTGGGAAGTATTTATTAACAATGAGTATGGTCAGGTTTTGATATAAGATATAAAGCTTTGTACTTAGCAGATGTTTCACATGCTGGTAGAAAAGTCTTAGGGCAGTAAGAAAGGAAGAAGCTTTCTCTTTTACTGTAGACCTCAATGGAAAAGAGAAAAGCTTCCTCCAGGATTTTCAAGTTTCTAATAAGAAGTGTTTGAATGTCTATTGTAATTTGAACAAATGTCTTATTGTCTAAATAAAGCAGACTCTATATAAACTCTTCCTCTGTTACGGATTTTTCAAGCACTGAAGGTGGTTTTTTTCCCGCTTCTTGGCTGTATCTGTTGTCCTTCCTTCAATATTAATGCTGACACTTCTCTATTAACTCATTAAGAGCTTGTGACACTGGATACAAAGACTCCGTAATTACTATTCCACTTGAATACTTCCACCAAGGCTGAAACTTCCTGTATTAGACACAGCAAGCAACAAAACTTGTTCCAGAGAGCACTGTATTCAAAGGGACAAAGCCAGCAAAGCCAACAAAGAACAAAGACTTAAAAGGATTTGTCCAAGACCATACAACAGGGTTGGGTTTGGGTTTTTTTTTGGGGAGGATGGAGGTCAACCCCAGGTCTGTTGACTTTACATTTGTTACTCATCTACCTTTTCATAATCCTATGTAATTAATCTCCATCTATTTCAAAATGTTTGTTCTCTTGGGTCACATCCATCTAAATGGCTTCAAATGGTCATGCGGCACCTCATGGAATTGTGGTTTCCAAGGGCTGGATAAAACTGTTTAAGGGAAGCAAAGTCAAAGAAGTATTAGTGTACAGCACTGTCCAGCCAAAATTAGTACACTGAGGTCTTATTATGTTATGGGGAAGAAAGCTTCACAGAAGAAATCCATCTCTTAACGAAAAAATCCTTATACTTCTGCATAACTTAGCAATGTATTCCAGTGTTGTGTTGCTCATCAGCATCAAGTGTCATTGTCATAGGCAGGGTCACATAGAGAGAAACAGTTCTTCAAGGCTATGAGGTCAACCCCGAATAAATTTAGAGGCTTGGGGCCGGTGTGTTAGGACTAGGAGCTTGCTTTTGTTCATCTATATGTTAAATACAGCTTCAAACATGTAGTACACTGTGCCCACCGTTGCTAAGCAGATGGGCTGCAGGTGGTAGGTGGGTTTGTGGAGATCCCTGTATTTCAGACTCTTTATCCACTATCTTCCCATTTGCCAAAGAAAATCAAGATAACACTTGACAAGAGATAAAGCTCTCAGCAATTGGGCAATTAGCATTATTTGCTTACAGCCACAATCTTGCAGCTAGGGACACTCATGACTTCACTTGCCCCCAATCTGTTAAGTGAAAGATGCTTGGAAACTGCAGTCTAGCCTTGGGAATAATTGGCCATGAGGAACACAGCAGGATGCTTGCCTTGTGCCAGAGCATTCCAAGTTAGATCTTCCCTACTATGTGTAAAAGTAAGAAAACCAAACAAAAATAATAATGTTCCTTCAAAACAGCAGTCCTCTTCCAGCATGAAGATTATGGAGGTGACTGGTTAGCCATCCTGTATGATTCTGTCATGCCTTGGAAATCCTGGGGCTCACAGCTTTCCTATCCTGTTATCCCATATGACTCCAAAGTCACTCAGAAAAGATAATCTGGGGCATGTGTTTTTTTCTCTGGCTCAAAGAGTGTGACTACCTCCTTCCTTTCTCCTGGTGCTTATGGTAGAGGAACCAGAAGTAAAATATAAACAGCATTATTGGTACATTCTCTTCAGGGATCTTCAGCTAATGCCTTTGCTTAGACAACGTTTCCTGTTGCAGCCCTATCTTAAAATAGAAAGGCATTACTTTAGTAATCAAATATCATGAGACACAGTAGTGTCACAAGCTCTTCTAATGTTTATCTTGGTAAGGATTTTACAGCCAAATCAAACCCTACATAAGGACAGAGGGAGAGAACGGAGTTAAAGTTTGGGTTGCCACAACCAGTAACTCTCTTCCTTGTAGTAAATTGGTGGACTTCAGTTCTGTTTTGTTTCCTCAGGTCATGGGATTTCGTTCTTTTTGATGGCACATTCTGTATTTAGTCAGAGGTTGGTAAGCGGTTTAATAGCCAGCTGCATGTTGGGATCTCATGTTCTGCTGCCAAGACAACTGAGCGTCCAGAATTGCAAAAGGATTTTAAATAGTAGGTGCTGGTAATGATCTGAAACAAGCAATTTGGATGCTGAGAGATGTGTCAAGAAGTTATATCCTTTGATGTGCATCATGTTTGTGTTACCTTGGCTTCTTTTTAGCATGAGTTTGGCCTAAGATCCTTGTTCCTGTCTTGATTTTTGACTGGCCATCCTAAGATATAGAAGAGGGTGGTGCAAACCTTTCATGCTAATGAGAACTGGCAGAGCTGTCTTTCTACCTCTGGCACTTTGGCCCATGCTCCCTAACCAGCTCTCCTGATGAGTGTATCTAAACATTGAGCACAATAGCTGAGATGAGGAAGGGTAAAGGAATGCCAGAAGTGGTATCAGGAAAGAGACGCATTCACAGGAAAGCATAGTACCAGTTTGCACAGAGGGAGCAGAAGAGTGTAAATAAGAGATGCAATAGAATCAAAAGGAAAGGTGTGAGATGGTGTAGCTCCGAGTTAACCTCACAAAACAAATGTAAGACTTACTCTGATTGTTACTGTAGTACTTTATAACTTTAAGCCATGTATGAGTACCTAGGAAGCAGAAATTGCTTTCAGGAGTTGATAAATTGCTAATTCAAGAGGCAATTAAGCGCTTCAAGGCTGGAAAATAGCATTGAAAACATAGGTGGAGTCTTGAGCTCTGGAAGGAGTCAGAAGCAGAATGTCTCTCTAGAAAAGAATGACTGGATGCAAGGATTTTGTATTGAGGAAAAATACAATTGAGAGAAATGTTAGAGGGTGAAGATGAGAAAAGGAAGGGAAAAATGCATGAAGAGAATAGAGAAATCAGATATAGGGAATTTGCAGAGAAGACAAACTGCTGTGAAACTAGGAAACCAAAGCAATTCACCATCACTGATGTGAAAACTAACCTGTTGTGGAAACCGTGGGCTGAGCATTAGCAGCAATTCTTTTTTCGCCTTGGAAAAGGTAAAGAACATAGTAATTATTTCCAAGGGGACAGAAATTGCTCAGGTTGCACTGAATATTCTCTCCTTGTCAGTGTCTTCCCACAGAATTGCTGGTTGGGTCCAGCTCCTCAAGCCTCATTCCCTGACCAGCCCAGCATCTCAAGTGCAGACTGTTCTACCTGTGGGTGGAAGGTAATAACGTCCATCATATGAGAGTACTAAGGTGATTGTCTCTTCAAACTTTCTGCTTGGCCTAGTTCTAACGCTTGGACTCCTTGTTATTTCTACTACCATGGTTCAAAGGACAAAATAATAAAGCAATTGGAGTAATGGGGCTGGTTGGTTTCAATTGGTTTCTAAGAGAAGTGAGAAAAAAATTCTAATGTTGCCAAATTCTGCAGCCTATTGCAACAAGATAATACCACTACATATTTTACTACCTGGGGAATGGTAAATCACTGGGTTTTGACGTCCAAATGTGATATTATTTAGCTCTAGAAAATAAAATAGGAATGAAATAAAGTGAAATAGAAATCCTTCCCAAGCGAAAGAACGCTGGAATCTTTTCTAGAACTCAGTATCAGTAATAAGAGACTTCATTTTGATACACTGGGAAGTGATATTTATAACAGCCTGGCCAGATTGCAAACAGATGTTGGCAGAAAGTCAATCTATTATTTAATTAATTTGCCTTTTCACCCCCAAGAGTCTGCAGAACATGAATCAGATCTCTTTAATAAAAATCAAGGTTGCCAAAAAGGTTCAGCCCTGAAGCACATGCAATGTGACACTGCCAGAACCATCTTCTTGTCACAGCTCTGAACATAATTGATTAAATATGCCAGACCTAAGAAATGCTAGTCATGGACGATTTTAGGGACAAGTGATTGCTCAGGGTGGGACTTTGTGAACTTTGTAAGGAGAAAGCAGATGAACTAGCAAAGCTGACAGTAACCTGTACATATCAATCTGCTTCCCAGTTAATGGACAGACCCAATGACTAGTCAGTATAGATTCTGATATCCAGCAGTATATGAAAGTGGGTTTAAAAGAGTGACTTGCCTTCTAGTGCAGGAAAAGTTTTGTTTCAGGTCATGAATCAGGAATGGCACATGATACTGTTGAACATTTCTGGGTGCTTGGGAAGAAATGCTTTTCTGTGACAAAACTAAAATTCATCATTTTATCATTTTTAAGAGAAAAAATAAAATTTTTGGTGCTTAAGAACTGATTTTATGGTAACTGGTATCTGCTTTGTCACTTTATAGCAACGCTCATTGCAGATGTTCAAGAGATGATAAAGGAAAATGTAAATAACATCTCTGGTGAACAACCAACAGAGCAAAACTAGCAAATCATGATGCATAAGCCTCTATGCTTAGCCAGCACAGACTTGGTATAGGCTGTGGAGCTGGCTAAAGCACAGAATCATTGAACCATTTAAGCTGGAAAAGACCTTTAGTTATTGAGTCCAACCATAAATGAGACTTGTTAGTCATCCACAGGTACATAAACATCTGTCACTATTAGAAGTACTGGTGCCTTGTCTGGGATTGTGTGTCTTAACAAAAAAGCACTAAAGTTGAGGTTTCCCTGACATTCTGGGGTAGCAGGTACAGTGGGATTCACATATTGGGTTCTAAAGTTGTCCTGGGTTCTGCAGTAGCAGTCATTTTTTTGTCCTTCTTAGTAGCTGGTGCAGTGCTGTGGTTTTGACTTTCAGCCTTGGAACAGTGCTGATAACACCAATGTTTTCAATTGCTGCTCAGTAATGTTTAGTCTGACCAAGAACTTTCTGAATCTCATGCTCTGCTAGGGAGGAGGGGAAGCCGGGAGGAAGCAGAGACAGGACACCTGACCCAAACTGACCAAAGAGGCATTCCATACCACAGCACGTCATGCCCACTATATAAACTGGGGGCAGTTACGTGGAAGGGTTAGTTCACTGCTTGGGTTGGACTGGGTATTGGTCGGCGGGTGGTGAGCGGTTTTATTCTCTTCCCCGTTGTTTCCATTATCATTATCATTATTGGTGGTAGCAGTAGTGGTTTGTGTTATACATTAGTTACTGGACTGTTCTTATCTCAACCTGTGGGAGTTACATCCTTTGATTTTCCTCCCCATCGCTCCAGGAGCTGGGGGAGGAAAGGGTGGGAGTGAGCAAACAGCTGTGTGCTTTCTGAGTGAGAAAGCTGGGCTTAAACCACAACACAAGTCCACATGAATTTATTTCTAATAGGCAAAATTCAAGCTGGAGTGATGCTTTCATTTTGAAATGCTACTTTAGATGGACACTTAAGGTGGTGTCTAATGGAAGTAAATACTGAAACCCTAAAATCCCAGTGGTATGGCAACTCACCTACGTTTGCACTCAGCCAGGCCTTTCAAAACTATTTTGTTGATATCTTGGATTGTGCTGGTTTACAAAGAATCATGGATATAACTACAATAATTGGGATAACCATGCTGCCTTCTGCAATTTTTAATTTGTAATCTGTTTTGTTAGGAGTCTTTAAAATCTGGAAATTCAATTCCAGCTGAATTCTTCAAAAGTGATACAATGGTTCTGAAGGTCTGCATATAGCAATGCTGCAGGGATGAAAAAATAAAATAAAAAGAAATTATTTAAAATATACTTGTCTTGAAATATGACAAAAGTGTATTCCGACAAGCAATAAGATTTTAAAGATCACATTTGAGCTGTCAGGAAGGATTTGTATTTTAATGAAGTGATGACTGGGGGCCAAACTCATTATTCCTTTCTTCTCAGTTTGAGTAAAAGCAGTAAGGAAGATAGGAAAGGAAAATTCTTCCCCCTCCTTCCTTCTTGCCAGGCAGTGAAGGACAAGAATTGAGGCCTTGAACCAACTCTCTCCAACTTTAATGTTTGCTCCAAGATCTGAGGCCATCAGCATCATTATGGAGTAACTGTGGGCTGGAAGCAAGCTCTGAGGCTGACATCTTTCTGGTGCTTCCACATCCTTCTGCTAAGCCAGAACACAGAGCCCTATTGGAACAGGCTTTTCCGAGGCTGCCATGATCATCGCAGTCCCATTAACACTTTGGTTAATATGGCATCCAAATACGCACAATGTCTTTCCTGTTGTTGTTGTCATTGAATTATTGGTGGGTTTTTTATAGTTATTATTTCTAAGTGTCTGAATCTTGGGAAAAAATGTTGAAGCATTGTCTGGATTTAGGTGTTTTTAATTCCATCCTCGCCCCCCTGAAACAGTAAGTACAGTCTGTAGAATGCTGCAGTTTGACTTGCTCTCAGCTGGAGTGAGTCACTGCTGCCTGGATGCTGCTTCTTACACAGATGCCATCCTGGCAGCCCAGGAATGTTTTAGGCAGTATTGATTATGATAACAATGAGCAACAATGGGCAGTTCACAAGTCTGGGGGAGTTTCAAAGCACAGATTTCTTCTCACTGCCATTGATTACTGCTGTTTATCAACTCTCTGTCTAAGACCTAAAAACTGAATAATCCTCACTGTATTTTAGAGGAAAAAAACAATAATAAACCCTTCCTATTCTCTTCAGAAATATGGGGTTTTATTTTAATAATGTAATGAAACCAGAAAGACTTATGTTCCCATTAGAATATAAAATAAACCAAATGGAACCATTTGTAATCAGGATTTTATCTGAGCAGCGTGCTCTCTGTATCACTCAATGCCTATAAGATTGTGTTCCATTATACTACAGCAGTAATAGGAAAGAAACTAAACTATTTGCATCAACAATAATGCAACCAATTTTCCAGACTTGCATGTCAAAAATCCATTATTCCAGACATGATTACCTGGAACTGCCGATAACAATTGTCACCAATTACACGTTCTTACAATGTAGCAAGATTTTTATTTCTCTTTCCCCACCCCATCTTTTCTTCCTCTTTTTGTCCTTTTTTTTTTTCCTTTTTTTTTCTTTTTCTTTTTTTTTTTTTTTTTTTATTTTTTT
>JASSUY010022915.1:3336-14737 GCA_032466535.1 Forpus xanthops
AAACATTTTAAACCATAACTATACACCCTGGTGTTATCAGCTCTGTTCCCAAGCCGAAAATCAAAAAAACACAGTACTGCACCGGCTACTATGAAAAGGAGAAAAATGACTGCTGCTGCTGAACCCATGACAGGTACTCATAGCGATCTTTTGTTTCTATTCAGCATAGAAATTCTGGATTTAGGTTTCTACTTTCAAGATATACAAAGCAAAATCAGTTTGAAATCCAGGCATGACAGATTTATTTAATAACAATTTAAAATAGTTTCTAAGTTTTGCTTTGGATTTGTAGTTGCTGTTGGTTTTTTGGGTTGGATTTTGGTTTAGTTTGATTTTGGTTGGTTGTTTTTTTCTGTGGGGACTAATACCCAGTATTTTTATTTTAGACTTGAAAAAGAGCCTAAAAGCTTATCTGTTTTTTTTTTCCCACCTATACCAGTTGGTCTTACAAGAGCTATAACTACAAAACTGGTCTAAGGATACAGGTAGGATAATGATAATTGCACTGCTGCTAGTTGTGGAATAATTAGGATATGTGGAATTAAACTTATATTTTTAAATGCAGCATTGTCCACACATAAGGGAAAAACGGACTTTCAGGGCCTCTTGGGACAAGATGCAGCCATACCTTGTGTGTCAGGAATGTGCACTCCACAGCGGTTCCTGTGGCAACACGGATGGAGGATGGAGCAGGGTGAAGATCTTGTGGCTACTCTCTGTCCTAAAGATGGGAACTAGGTGGTGCAAGAAACTGATAAGCTGCATACTTGCTACCCTGAGCCAGCAGCCTGTCATCTTTTGACAGGATGTCGTCCTCAGTGTGAACTTTGCTTCATTATAATGTCATTATAATGCATTTACATGCTAAAATACACTCCCATCTCCAATGTGACCCCCCTCCAAAATGAGACCACCCCTCTCTGAAGGTGCTCTGAATTTTTGGTGTCATATACCTTTAAAATTAAGCAAGAGAGATTTGCACCAATAATAATAAAAATATGTATGACTAGAGTCACTCAAGCTCCACCTTGAAGGTGAAAATAATATAAAATGACCCAAGAAAGAGGGGGAGATTGGGGAAGATGCCATCGTGAACGCATCGAGGAAGATAACAGCAACAGACTCCTGGGACCGGTTAACGAGCTGGACCTCTCTTCCTCCCCACATAGGGTCGCCTGTGGGTAAGACTTGCACTGTATCCAGTGCTTCCTTGGGCAAACTTAGAACTCTATAGAGTTACTTTCACTGTTGCCTTTAGCCTTTATACTTTAGAGCTATGCTGTGTTAACTTTAACGAGCACTTGTATTCATGCAACTATTATTTGCACATGCTTTTGCAGGCAGTATTTAGCACCAGCAATCCGTAAGAACCTGTATCTGTTGCCTCAATAAACTCAATCAATAAACTGCACTGTTTTGGTAGCCAATCACCACTATCAGTAAGCCCGGACCGGTAGAGGTTTGATATAAGCAGACGTGGTCGGATTGATAGTTGTAGCTGATTGGACTGGGCAGTGTGGTGCACTATCAGTAAACCTGGACCAGTAGAAGTTCGATATAAGCGGATGTGGTCGGATCAGTAAATCCGGACCAGTAGAAGATCGATACAAGCAAAAGTGGTTGGACTGGTATTTGCACATTGGAGCCATTCCCTGTCTCTCTTATAAGATAAGGAGGTTTGTTTTCTCCCCTTTTAACACAACAATAGTGTACTGAAATGCTTTTGTTTGTTTATAACTTGCAGAGATACAAGCTTATTTAGAAAACTGGGTCTTAGCTGCTGCTGCACTTCTTCACACATCAGCAAAGGCTGCAGGCTTCCCCAGCAAGTTCTGAAGGCATCCATTGCATGTCTGCTTGTTCTCTAAACCCAGGGACAATAGCTAATTCAGTCTTATGCAAGTTCTTGAAGGCAGAGAAAAATGGTAATTACTTCCTTTTCAGAGGAAAAAGGGGGAAAAAAAGGAATGAAAAAGAAGGATGCAGTGCCATAGATTTAATGCTTCTTTCAGATTAAGAAAACCAGCAGAACAATCAAACCACAGTAGTTTTCTTTAACCAAGCCTGAATCAAGGGTTTATACTGGCATTCCATAGAGAAGCAAAAAAAAAAATATCTTCTTCTCACTTCTCACCTTCCATTTTCTTTCTAAATGCTACTTAATATGAGCTGTGTTTTCAGCACATCCCTTTCATAAACTTCCAGGTAGATAAAGAGAAATTACCTTTTTTTTCTTTTTTCATCAACTGGCTCCCCCTAATATCTTGTGAATCCCAGAACTTTGGGCTAATACTGAAATAATAAGAATTTTAATTTCCTTTTCTCAACCCTATGCAAGGAGAGACTGCATTTAGAAGATTATGGAGTGTTTCTGATAGGATAATTTAAAGTTGAACTAGTAGTTAATTCGCTGAAGAGCTGGAAATTTTATATCTAAGGCAAAATCTGGGTTTTTAAAAACTCCTTGTCAAAAATTTGATTTATTTGGGTAACTGATATTTTAGAATACAATTTTGTGCCACTGGTTTGAGCTGTAAGGGAAGCAGATGCTAGGCTCTGTAAGGTTATTAATGGAGTTGAGTCACTGAACAACTTTGTCAGTATTTGCTATGTGGAGAAATTATTTCCCATCCACTCTTCAGAAAGAGTGATGGGATGTATATTTTTCTGCTTTTGCATAAGATTTTCAAGTGTCTTTATGTCTGCTGTATGAGTACCATAGTTCAAGAGATGTATCTTCCTAGTTCCCACTCTAGTTGGAAAGATATGGATGCATTGCTTAGTTAGCTTGAAAAATGATCCAAAGGCAGTATGGTTTTATGGTAGCTGGATGCCTAGTACCTATAAAGATGATCTGTCACTCCCCTCCTCAGCTGTACAAGGGAGAGAAAATATAACAGAAGCCTCGTTAGTTGCAATAAGAACAAGAACATTCACCAATTACTATCACAGGCATGACAGGCATACTTGGGAAAATTAATTTATTACCAATCAAATCAGAGCAGGATGATGAGAAATAAATCTTGAAACACTTTTGCCCACCTCTTTTAGAAAGAACCATCCAGGCTTAACTTTACTCCTGAATTCTGTACTTCATGCTCCCCAGTGGCACAGGGGTATGGGTAATAGCAGTTGCAGTCCATTCTTCACACATTGTCTCTACTGCTCCTTCCTCCTCAGGGGAGGACTCCTCACACTCTTCCCCTGCTCCAGTGTGGGGTCCTTCACACGAGACAGTTTTCCATTAACTTCTCCTATGTGAGTCTTTCCCATGGGCTGCAGTTCTTCATTAACTGCTCCAGTGGGGGTCCCTTCCCTGGGATGCAGTACTTCAGGAACAGGCTGTCCCAATCTGGGTCTCCTGTGGGGTCACAAGTCCTGCAGCAAACCTGCTCCAGTGTGGGCTCCTCTCTCCGTGGGGCCACAGGTCCTGCCAGGAGCCTGCTCCAGTGCTGGCTTCCCATGGGGTCACAGCCTCCTTGGGGCATCCACCTGCTGTGGCACGGAGTCCTACATGGGCTGCAGGTGAATATGTGCTCCACCATGGGCCTCCATGGGCTGCAAGGTACCAGCCTGACTCACCATGGTCTGCACCACAGGCTGCAGGGGAATCTGTTCCTGTGCCTGGAGCACCTTCTCCTTTCCTCCTGTACTGATCTTACTGTCTGCAAAGCAGTTGCTCTCACATATTCTCACTTCTCTCTCTGGCTGCTGTTCCATAGCAGTGTTTTCCCCCCTCTTACGTATGTTATATATAGCGGAGGTGCTACCACTGTCACTGATGGGCTCGGCCTTGGCCAGTGGTGGGTCCGTCTTAGAGTTGGTATTGATTCTGTTGGACATATGGGAAGCTTCTCTCAGCTTCTCACACAAGCTACTCTGTAACCCCACCTCCAGCCCCCCAAAACCTTGTCATACAAACCCAATACAGCGTTCTTCTCTGAAGAGAGGTGGTTTTAATCCACCAAAATTATAATGTTGAGGATGCATTATTGAGACAACGCATTCATTCTGAAGACCTATGTTTCTAGAATTTAAGGGTTAATAAAATTTTCTTGGAGGAAATAAAAGCTTTGGACTGGTATAATTCTGTACATGGAAAGGAAATTAATATTTCTCCTATATTGCTTCACACTTATAGAATACTTGAGATCAGAAGTGTTTCAGAAACTATATATAGGACTTAGCTCACCAGCAGAAGTCCTCAGTCAGTTGAGTACAAAGGCATTGACTTTGACAGACCCCAAGGGAAATGTTAGATGGGACACTAAGCATCATGTCTGGTGTCACAGAACTTGTCATAAATATTCCAGAAGGACATTAGTTTTTCACTGTTGCCTTAGCAAATTGTTATCACATTGTGAAAATAATGACTCATAGGCAAAAAGCCTTATTTGTTTACTTATGTATTTATGGCCACACATTCATTTTCATAGATTGTCAAGAGTTTAAAACCAAAAATGACTCCTAGATTGTCTAGTCTGACCTCTTGTATGTCACAATCAAGCAATTTATGTACTAAGAGTAATAACTGATACTTAGACAGTTTTATAATGGAAGAATGATGCATGTTTGAATCTCTTGGGCACAAAAAAGTGACAATTGCATTCCTTGGTAAATGCTGCAGCTGCTATGAAATTGCCTAGAAGATGAGTGCAAAACTATCCTCTAGCTACACTGATAATAAAGCAAGAATCTGAAACTTCATTTTATAGTCTGCCTAGTCCTACAGAGGCTTATTTTGAGGAAGCCTGTCAGATCGTACTGAAGGAAGGTTTAGACTAAAGAACTAGCTTCTTGATTTCAGAGATGAGGTAAAGTAAAAGAGAAAAAAAGCACATCTTCTGGGCAGGTTCATATTTTAGATGCCTTAAGAATGTAAAAATCAAAGTGTGGGAATTTTAAATACTTCTAATCCTGGGTGAAAACTTACTAGAAGTCTAAAGGGGGCTTTAAAGTTGCTATTTTTCCTTTGTGCCTACAGTGAGATCTCAGGTGGAATGCAGCTGACCAAGTCTTATAGGAGACACCCAAGGCTTTAGTCAGATATGACATAGCATGTTTGAAGTAGGTGTTCTGAAGTTTTTAGAAGTTTAACTCCAGACCCTAATCTTAATGTTTTCTCTCCTGACTTTTGATCTCTCCCCTTCAATTGGTGTGGGAAGGAGAGATGGTAAAGCAAGCTGTGTATGAGAAATTAAAATGAGAACAAAAACCTGTCCAAATTATGCAACAAGAATCATTATGCTATAAAATTGCTCTTCAAATGTGGCTGTCAGTGAAAGATATTAAGATTTCAACAGTTGCTTTCTTGATGAAGACTTAATTTCTTGCATAAAAAGGTTTTTAAGCTTAAAGCTGTGCCTACACAATTAATGTCCTTTGGTTTTTGGAATGTTTGAAGGGTGCTATGAATGTTATAAAAGTATTTTTCATCACTACAGATCAGTTGTCTGAAATTACTTTCACAATAACCTTATAATTTAAACAATTTACAACAAACATATCACTAGATAGAATGATTAGTAGATCCTATTGCAATAGAACATATGTAGTTTTAGGAACTCAGTGCAGGCTTGAGGGTTGTGCTGCTTTATCTAGGGCTAGAGTTGGACTTGGTCAAAAAGGAACAGTAGCTATATCTCATCTACGAATTTAAAGAACTTTACTGGAGTACAGCAGAGAACAGAAGCCACAAGCTCCCTTTTTAAACCCCATTCTCTATTTCTCTTATGGAATGGATTTTCCTATGTACAGTGAGGTAGAAATAAGCCATTTTAACATATCAACAGTGACTGTGTTCAAAGAAATAGATCTGCAGATAATATTCATGATGGCGGTGTTGAGTTTCATAGACTGCACATCAGTGTTCATGTCACTGGAGGGCTCTGCTGTGCATATCTGTAATGAAAGTGCACTCTTTGGCCTAGGAACAACCTGATAGTATTTTTTAAGCAAACTTATTTTGAAGAGCATGCACAGGCTTTTCTTCCTCAGTTTCCCCCCTAATCATCCTACATTAATCAGCTACAGAGCTGTTTCTTGTGGTGGTGTTATGATAACCCTAATAGTTGGGATGGGAAATCTGGCCCCTCTTCCTAACTCCTGACTTTCTTGTGCTGTGTGGTCCTGGGCTTCTCTTAAACCTCCATCTGTAAAGGCTGTCTACTGAATATTTAAATGATAGTAGATAATTTTTTTGTGGGCTTACTTAATATTTCCCCAATTCTTTTTTCATTCTTTTAATATTTGGAGTTGCTTTAATCTGATTTCTTTCCACAAATTCACTTACTTTACCTCCAGTAGAAAAGATAACTGTACATGAGCCAGAATGCTCACTGTTATTTTTTTTTTTCTTTTTTTAGCTTTCCCTTTCTTTTTACACATTTGTGTTACAGATCTGCCTGCTAGACTTAGCTAGCATTTTAGCCTCCTTATGATAGATCCTACATAAAACCTGCAAGAGATAGAACCTATTAGGAAAATCTTGGAATCCAATAAACAAGGCAGAATGTAGAAGGTAGAAGAGGCACTGATGAGATGGCTTGTATAGAAAATCAGTGGCTAAGCTGACTTCTAAATATAGAATCTAGGTCTTTTAGAATTGAGTCCCACTTACCACCCACAGACCTATACGACTTTTTTCATAAAGCATCAGTAATTCTTAACTGGGTAGAAACAGTGGTACTGTGTGACTTAGACATACATTTCTCTGATATGGCCCTATCCTGTTACCTTTATAATAAAGACTTCTAATGGCTATTTAGTCCCACTCATATTGAAAAGCAAATAAGTACAGGGAGCATGCCTTTAAATAAGCTTATGCAAACTGTTCAAACAGTGCACAACGTATATTCTCACAACTTGGGACTGGTTAGTGAATATGATGGAGAAAAAAAAACGAATAGCTCAATTTAGACAATGATGACTTTTAACAGATCACAGTATAACTTTGTTATCACCCATTTTTGTATTTGAATAGTCTACTGACAAACAAAGAAAACGAGACACAAGCATTCAGCATTATTGTAGGTGACCTTAGTAAGGTCACATTTATTACTCCTACTTTCATTATAGTTACTTTAGCAAATAGCACTGATTTCTCACTGTCATAAGGGTTATGTGTGAGTGTAGTTACAAAGAGTCTTGTTACCTAAAAAGCCATAATCCTGAAATCTCTTACATGTATAGATACCTTTCTATTGTTTGTGAGTGGATCTTAATCCATTTTGCAGACTTGGCATATTGTAAGTACAGAGTTCAGTCAGCTTTCTGTGTATTACTAAGGGAACTGGATCTCTACTCTGTGGGTATGTCTGGTGTGATCTTATGCAACCAAACGTCAGGGGACAGAATTTGTCACTTAGGAATGGGACCGCACAACTGTGGCTGTGCAGCTTCCCTTGCTGGTACACATGTATGTGGCATGCCTCATCATGTGGGCTTGCAGGCTTTTGAAACTGTCTGCACTGTGCAGCTAAGCACTGTTCAATGGTTAATCTTTTCCTTATTACATCTCATCATATATTCATTTAGCTTTATTACTTGTCTTCTGTACATTTTTAACTGGTTTATCCCATTCCTCATCACGTTAGATAATTGAAAACGGACAGTAGTTAATGTTAACATAGACAGCAACCCTATTAAAATATACTCGAATTTTCATGTGGTAAAACTTTTTCTTTTACAGGATCTGAATTAAATCTGTTTATCTATTATTTTGGTTATTTTAGAAGAAAACATAAAAGGAGACTGAAGGAGACTAAATACATTGAGAATCACAACTTAAGAGAAGGCAGCAACTCAGAAGAAAAAAGAACAGAAAATTTTCTTGAGGCTGATAAAAAAGGCAAATAAGAACCTACTAATGTATACTTAAATTTCCTCTATTCTTTGTGATCTCTGAAATTATGCACTTTTTAATATGACATTTCAAAATATCTGTTTTCCAAATTGCCATATTAGACTTTTTCCACAGCTTTACTCTACTAGGCAAAATAGTTCAAACCATCTCTATATAGCTATTTTTACATATATGCTATTGATATATATTTTTGAAATTTATTTTCTTTATAGTTACTTACTTTTGCTCCTAAAAATACACGTAAGATTAGTGCTAATCAAGGAAATGCAGAAGTTCTTCTGGATTTTTTTGTCTTGTGACTACTGATAAGTTTAGATTCTTACTGCATCTGAAAAAAACTACCTGCCTTCCACTTGAAGGCATTCACACTGGTGTCAAGATGTGTCAAGATCTTTTGCTGCGCCACCTCCTCTGAAAGGCTGTCAAGGTGAAAACATTACATGTCATCCTAGCTTCCCACGCTACATCCAATTTTAATTTACTCTTAAATTGCTACAATATCTTGTGAGCACTTGCGAGTATTCACAGTGTATCACAAGATATTATAATACACTGTGAATACATTGTATTCTATTAAGTAGATGTTTATAATCCATATTTTCTTCAAAAATAAAAAAAAATAAAGGAATAAAGAAAAATGAAGGAATACTGCACTTTTCAGATTGTGGTATTTGCAACTGTTTTCTGCGGAAAGGAAAAGTGAAAATGAGACATTGGTAGAAAGAGACTATGAATTGTACATGCCCTTGGAGGAAATTTTACCAGGAATGGAAGACTAGCATCCAGCAGTTCCAGTGTCACAGCTGCAGGACTGCTCTTCCCCTTTTCAGATTAGATGCTCTTCCCTATATCAGTCAGATACTTCTCTAAATAACCTATATCATGCAATGCTCGTACAAGCAAAACTTCCCTTGTTCATGTTTTAGAGGAAACAAAGTTATTAGCATATTATTGCATAAGCATATTATTTCTTCCATTTGGCTTTGAACTTTCATAAATATTCAAGCTCTCAAGACAACTTAATGTAAAAATAAAAATATTAGAATGTGAAGAAATTCTCATTTTAGTAATTTCTACATCCATTTATTTATGGCTTTATAAGATATTTTCAGGTAGCTACAAAGATGATACTTAACTTTCTCCATTGACTCTGAACAAAGCTATCCATTTAAAAACCTGCAAAGATCAAACATTTCCTATGTTGGTGATGTTAGCTGCAGAAACACCACCACCCCTGAAGCTGATTTCCTGCCTGAGAAACCATAAGCTAATTGTAGAACAAAAGGTGCATCTTGAGAGGTCCTCAACTTTCAGCAGTTACTGCATTAAAGCGTATCTGATGCAGAGCAGCTTGTAAACATTTTGCATGTTCTGTGGAGAAGATATTCTGGTTGATGTACACTGTTAATACTGCTTGATGTGATGATACAGCATGAAGTAAAGAGAGCTGCATCCTTTAGTGTCAAAATTTTCAGTTTCATCTGCTCCAAAGAGCATGTATTTGGGTAAAGAGTAGGCAGCTGCCTTTTTCTTCAATCAACTGTCATCTTTACTAAGTCACTTTCAACCTGCTGCTTTTTTGAAAAATTAAAAACCTTCCCACTCTCTTCAAGTCAGTTACCAAGATTCAGATCTATGGTGCCAGGATAATGTCTGTTACATGACTGACAACGAAAAGAACAGTGTGAAGAGAGCAACAGGTAACTTGTGGTACTTAGCAGGCTGGTTTTGTGGCTTTTTTTTTTTTAATTGAAATACATTCGTTGACATTTTTTATTTATTTGTTGTCTGGTGATGGTGACTCCTAGTTTTCTTCTAATTTTTTAAAGCCAAATGTTCAGTGTATTTAATGTTCAATTTAAACTATTTTTTCATAATTAGAATTATTACTATTAATGACTGAAAATACCTTAACACCTTAAAAACTACATTTTCAGAGAACAGCTTCATTATCTTAGGCACTCAGCTTCTAAAAGTGTTTAGGCACACTGTGTTAAGTGCTGCTAGGTCTGTGTGATGTTGATGAGGGTTTCATTTCTGAAATACAATAGGATTAAAATATAATATAAATATAAATTGAGACCTCAAATATAAACTGAGACCTTCTGACCATCCACATTAATGGTCTCTTAATGTAATCCCTAGGAATTTTGCTTCATACCAGGGTCTGAAGGAAGTCGTGCGCCTCTGGCAAGCTGCCCCTGTCTCTTCCCGACTGTGTTTGAAACTTGCCTGTGTGTGAAGGACTTGAGCATAGGAAGCCAAGTAGAGATAACTCCAGAGCTTTCTGGTCCTGGTTGGGACATGACTACTTCACAGGCAGGAGTTACTTTATCAGCACTACATGACCAGCCAAGGGACAGTGTACAAAGACAAGGTGCACACAGGAGAGAAGTAAAGGGGTTACAGGTGCTGAAAATGATCTCATTGATGGCTAGCACAGTCAGAGTGTTATAGTTTAGACTATAGTGAGACCCACTCCCCTAAGTTAAAACTCTTTCATAAAGCTGGCTGGAATAGTACTTAATTGAAAGAAGAGCCATAGGGTTTTAGGAGCTGTTTGAATTTAAATGCCATTTTGACTGATTATTTCAAAATATCTAGGACCTGATGCACAGCAACAGTCAGCACTAAGAATAACTGGTGGTTTCACTAATGGGCAATCAAGTGCAGAGAAAACTGAAATATCCAGAGTGACTGTAAGCAAAGTCCAGATGTAGATTAAAGGTTTAAATGCTCTGATTTCATCCATTTAAAGATTTCAAAACTTGTGGGTGTGGGAATGAAAACACTCCTCATCCATTATTAGTAGCACTTCCTCATTTTTTCTGTTTCTTATTGATTGTAAGCCTAATTAACTTGTAAATCAATAGCAACTCCATTAAAATCTTTCTGGCTTTGTAGTGTTCTAAGTGGTCTAAGAAAAAACACTGTCTAAAAGTCTTTCTTTAAATTTATATAAATATATACTTTTATACATGCACATACATATATGAGCATTTCAATTTCAACTAAAGAGACACAAAATCTTGATGACATAACTGTAGATTTTAATATGATACAACCATGATTTTATAGAAGTTATAACACAACTTTTGATTCCTATATAACTTCTGCTATAGAACTAATATGGTTGTTCACATGCATCAACATTAGACACCTGCTATTGCTAAACTCAAGTAAGCTGGTTTATATTAACCAGGGAGAAGCAGAACTTCAGTATAATCCTTATTGGTCTAGAAAAACATAATTGTTAGATGAAGTCCTCTGCCAGGTGAGGTAAAATCTGTGTACTGTAATAAGCAAAACTAAAATTAGGATCTTCATTCAGTTCTACTACAAAAGTTTTCTCATGATGGAGGTTTCATTAGAACAAGTAAACTCCTTTTATACCTTTTGTATAGTAGCTTTCCTTCTAAAAACTCAAAATACGACATAAATGACTCGTGCCATTCTTGTGAAAATCCATCTTTCTGCAAATCTAAGGAATGTCAGCAAGACTGGCATAAATATTTTGTGGGTGTCTTTGTTTTTTAG
>JASSUY010022917.1:0-15241 GCA_032466535.1 Forpus xanthops
TTAGGTGAAGATCTGTTGTATTCTCTTTCCTTGTATTTTCTCTTGTATTATTATTGGTGGTAGCAGTAGTGATTTATTTTATACCTTAGTTACTAAACTGTTCTTATCTCAACCTGTTTCGGACATGTAAAATTAGAATGTAATTATCTCTCTCTGGTACAATGAATATTTAAATAATCCACAGAAAATGGCTTATTCAAATTTTGCCATTTCTCCTCTGCTTTATACAATGTTATTCCTTTTCCATTACACACTTCCACTTGCAAAGGTTTTGGTTTCTTTTGGGTTGTTTGTTTTGTTGTTTTTTTTTTTTTTGTTTTTCTTTTTTTTTTATTTTATTTTATTTTTCTAGCTCCTCCTGGTTGTTTATACTCTCCAGCAAATATATTTTGCTACACAGTCTGCAAAGGCAGCTTTTACCATGGAAATGCACAACTAAGCTGGCTGCAGCATAAGTAAACAGCTTTAGTATCAATGAAAGCTCTGCAATCCACATTAGTGAAGATACCTTAAGATTAAAAGAGTAGGTGCTAAAAGCAATTAAGCTTCAAAAAAACCCAAACTATATGCATATGGATAATCAAAATATATACCTATATGCAAAAGGATTCTTACTTTTGACCATTAGAATTCTATTTCTGGGTCACATTTTTACTTGGAATCAAATATATACAGCAGTTTTCTACCAAATTGCCAATGGTCACATAAAACTTCCAGATACTGAATGGTACCTTACAGCTGTAGTCAAACAGCTTTCTTCAGGAAAAGAAAATCCATTAACACCAGACAGTGGACTCCTGTAGAAGTTAATGCGTAGTGTGGACCCTAATTTAGAGGACCTGCATTTCCTTTCTAGAGAAATTTACCTCTTCTTACTGACTCCCTAGGACCTCAAGGGAGACTCAATTCCCAAAAGCCACAGGACTATAATAAGATACTTAGAGTAATTGATGCACATGCTCTTGCCCCTGTTAAGAATTGCCACAATCTGTGCTTAAAAGTCTTACTCAAGTGGTGTTTTTCTCCTGTGGACAATCTACCTCTGTGTGCAAATGGCTAAAAAATACAGCAAGTACTCTCCAAATCTGTTTTTTATAAAAAAGCAACTGATGCACTGCTCTGTGAATTCACGTTAGCAGCTGGTGAATTTGGTGAGGAATCAAATAAAGGTGAACAAAATTTTTTAAGTGCTCAGGAAAGTAGCACTGGAAAAATCACGACAGGGACAAAATCCTGTTTGTGCCTATCACCTTCAAGAACATTCTATTCTTATATTAGGTGTTACCTTACAAAAACATCAAGGTCCTTGTCAATTTGACTTACTGTCAGGGGAAGCATCTGTCACCTTGTGTAACCAAATTCTGTACAGGTTCAGCAAAAAGAGGTTATTTATACTGGGACATATGTTTCCTCCCCTCTTTGTGCCAGTTATCTTTTAACATGGTTCTTTCTGAAAGTAACAAATGAGTAGAACAGAAGGTTGACTGATTATGTCAGACAGAGATCAGTCTTCTTTCCCTGCTTTCCTATTATAACCAATGTTAAAATAGACTTCCATTTTGCACATACTTTTCTCATCAAATTATCCAAGATCTTTTTTTAATATAAGGCTGTCTAAACCTACAGACACTAAACCAAAACCAAAAACAAAAGCACCACAACAGCAGAAAAACACCAAGAAACAAATAAAAAATCAAAATATAAAAAAGAAAGAAGATTCAGTTCTAACAAGCAATGAATTATCCCTAGAGTATTTTTTTACTCCATTCTCTAAGAGGTGCCAAAATTATTGCAGCTTTACAAGGAAAATTATTCCTTTTAAATTCCTAAATATGCATCTTCAGAAATTTCTTCAGCCTCAAAAAAATATTCAATCTTAAAATTATTAAAATTTCTAATTTATTTTTTAACAAGACTAATAAACAGGAAACCTCACTATTATTTCTGTTTGAAAAAGATACACTGAACAACAGATGACAAAACTCAAACTGTGATTTTTTGCATGGAGTTAAGTGTCCAGAAATTGTGTCTGCCGGCACATTCTTTTCAAGGCAAATGGAAAGTTTTCCACAAAAATATGTAGATTCTGCCCCTACTACCCTTCAAGTGAGCAGGACAGTGAAGCAAAAGTTTCACTGCTCACTATAAAATGTGTGACTACCGCTTATGATAGTAACAAGATGGAAAATTTTCTGAAACTCACCCAGCTCTCTCACTTGGCTATACTTCAAATTAAACCACATTAAGTTTTGCTCTGCAGACCCAATTTTTTTGCTCTCATTTTAGCCATCTTTTAATTTTCTTTGGAAACTTTCTCAAAGGTGAGAGCTTCTGAAGCAGGTATCTTTATCTTTGTAAAAAAAAAAAAAAAAAAAAAAAGTTTCTTCACTTTTGTAGTGCCAGGGCCTTGTAGACAGTGTAGACTTTAGTATTTTTAATGATTAACATACTGAAATTTAGAGACCATTAAAAAAGTGTCAAAGAACACAGTAGGTCATTACTGTATTAAATATTGCCTTAGACAGCTTGAAGTAAAAACAAGCAAGACACACAGATGGAATTGAAGTGTGGTACACCTCTACAGACAAAAATTGTAGGCTGAGTTTGCAGACTAAACACCAGATCCTGGTTCCTTAATCAATCCTTTTATTAAAAAACACACAAAGTGAAGAGAGAGACACAATTCATGGACATTGAGAGCTCAGAAATATGTGTTGTACCCTGATTCATAGGCAGAGGTAACTTTTGATGACCAAATGAATGAACTAGCACAATCCTGGTTTCTTTTTTTTTTTTCTTCATAGATTTAGAAATGTTGAAACCTTTTTTTGCATGTTTCTACTGAAAGACTTCACTAAAGACAGTTATTACGAGGTTTGGGGTTTTCTGTTTTGGTTTGGTTTTTTTTGTTTGCTGTTTGGCGTTTGGGTTTTTTTTGGCTTTTTTTTTTTTTTTTTAATATGCATTACCACTCTATCAGTTTATTGTAAAGGATGCATCAAGACATTTCTTAGGAAAAAATCTGAGTGGACAAATGTAAATAAAATCCCAGGTAAGATATACCCAAATAGAGTTCAATTAAAAAGGAAAGTCTCATAGAAAACTATTTCCTAACTTTATGTCTTTATCACACAGAACTCAAAGCACAGTTCTTGTGTTGACCTGTATTATTTTAAGGGGCTGCACTATAAGACAACAAGCTTAAAACTATAGACAACAAATTGGACGTGAATAATGGTAATCTGCAAATTTTAACGTAGCAGAAAAGCTTCCTCTTAGAACACTTTCTTTTACATAGTTCTTCAATGTAAGTCCTCAGATAATGATAGTAATAAATCATTCCAAAATAAATGCTTTACGTATCACATGATGTACCTATTTCAGTCAGTGCTCGCTAGTAATAGTACTTTTATAAACAGGATTTTTCTGACATCTTGTTAACTCAAAGCACTGGTATAGGCATGCTAAATAAAATATACACATTTTAAACACCTGCAGCCTTATTACTTTTTCTCCCAAAAATAAGGCTTTTCTGTCAAACGCACCTGCAGTGTAGTCTGCAGTGCCTCCTACAGGGAAGCAGGACAGGGGGACAGGCCCTGGAGTACCCCTCCCAGTGACTTCCTGGTGCAACCAGGCAAGGTCTTGCTTGCACTGCCCACCCCCACCTGGAAGACAGCTCTGCCCTGAGCAGGGCACTGGAGCAAGGGACATCCCAGGAGCTCTTCCAAACACAGCTTCTCCACAAGTCTGCAACTCTAAATGAAGTATTGGCAAGACCAGAAATTTACAAATATCACTGGAATTTTAGAAGTGACTTGAGCCAACTTACTTTCACGGTAAGAAAGGCCATCAGAAGAGCATGGTTTGTTTGTTCAGGACTTTCAAAAATACTCTTTTTTCAAAGTTATTTTTTCAGGTATTAGTATTAACAAAGGAACACATCTGCACACATCATAAAACATCCAAGAGGAAAACTATTGGCAAGCCAGCGAGCACAATATCTATGAAATTTAAAAAGTTGAGTTCTAAGTAAAGACCTAACTACCATTTAAGTTATAGGCCATTGGCATTCATGAAATCATAGAATAGTTAGGGTTGGAAAGGACCTTAAGATCATCTAGTTCCAATCCCCCTGCCAGGGGCAGGGACAACTCCCACTAAACCATGCCACCCAAGGTTATATCCAACATGGCCTTGAACACTGCCAGAGATGGAGCATTCACAACTTCTCTGGGCAACCCATTCCAGTGCCTCACCACCCTTACACTAAAGAATTTCTTTCTCATATCCAACCAAAACTTCTCATTTCAGTTTGAACCTGTTACCCTGTTATCTATCCATTACCCGTTGTCCTATCGCTACAGTCCCTTGTGAAGAGTCCCTCCCCAGCATCCCTATAGGCCCCCTTCAGATACTGGAAGGCTGCTATGAGGTCTCCACGCAGTCCTCTCTTCTCAAGGCTGAACAGCCCCAACTCTCTCATCCTATCTTCATATGGGAGGTGCTTCCGTCCCCTGATCACTCTTATGGCCCTCATCTGCACTTGTTCCAACAGTTCCATGTCCTTTTTGTGTTGAAGACACGAGGACTGTATACAATACTCCAAGTGAGGTCTCACAAGAGCAGAGCAGAGGGGCAAGTTCAGCTCCCTCAACCTGCTGGTCACGCTCCTTTTGATGCAGCCCAGGATACGGTTGGCTTTCTGGGCTGCAAGTGCACACTGGTGGCTCATGTTCATTCTCTCATCCACCAACACCCCCAAGTCCTTCTACTCAGGGCTGCTCTGAATCTCATCTCTGCCCAACTGGTATCTGTGCCTAGGATTGCTCCAACCCAGCTGTAGGACCTTGCATTTGGCATGGTTAAATTTCATCAGGTTGTCATCAGTCCATCTCACAAGTGTGTCAAGGTCCCTCTGGATGCCATCCCTTCCCTCCAGCGTATCAACTGAACCACACAGCTTGGTGTCATCAGCAAACATGCTCAGGGCACACTCAATCCCACTGTCCATATCACCCACAAAGATTTTGAACCAGTCTGGTCCCAACACCGATCCCTGAGGGACACCGCTTGTTACTGGTCTGCAGCTGGACATTGAGCCATTGAGCACAACTCTTTGCGTGCGGCCATCCAGCCAGTTCTTTATCTACCGAGTGTTCCGCCTATCAAATTGATGTCTCTCCAACTTAGAGACAAGGGTGCCATGTGAGACAGTGTCAAATGCTTTGTACAAGTCCAGGTAGATATCATCAACTGCTTTACCCCTGTCCATCAGTTCTGTAGCCCCATCATAGAAGGCCACCAGATTGGTCAGGCAGGATTTCCCCTTAGTGAAGCCATGCTGGCTGTCACCAACCAACTTGTTGCTTTTCATGTGCCTCAGCATGCCTTCCAGGACAGTCCGCTCCAAGATTTTGCCAGGCACAGAGGTGAGGCTGACTGGTCTGTAATTTCCTGGATCATCCATTTTCCCCTTTTTGAAAATGGGGGTTGTATTTCCCTTTTTCCAGTCATTTGGAGCTTCTCCTGACTGCCATATTTCAAATATGATGGACAGTGGCTTAGCAACTTCATCTGTCAGTTCCTTCAAGACCCGTGGATGGATTTCATCAGGTCCCATGGACTTGTATACATTCAGGTTCCTTAAGATGATCTCAAACCAGATCCTCTCCTACCGTGGGCCCAGGGTCTTCATTCTCACTAGCCTTGCCTCTGCCTTCCAAGACTTGGGTGGTGTGGTCAGAACATTTTCCAGTGAAGACTGAGGCAAAGAAGTCTTTAAGAACCTCAGCTTTCTCCAAATCCAGGGTAGCCAGTTCTCCCGATAGCTTCTGAAGAGGGCCTACATTGTCCCTAGCTTGTCTTGTGTTTGCAGTGTACCTATAGAATCCCTTCCTGTTATCCTTAACATCCCTAGCCAAGTTTAATTCTAACTCGACCTTAGCTTTCCTAACCTGGTCTCTAGCTTCCAGGACAACATCCCTGTATTCTTCCCAGCCTGTCCTTGCTTCCACCTTTTATAAGTCTCTTTTTTCCTTCAAATTTTCCTCAGCAGGTCCTTATCCATCCAAGGTCTCATGGCCCTCCTGCAGCACTTCCTTCTAGTAGGGATGTATTGCTCCTGAGCTTGCAGCAGGTGATCCTTGAATATCAAACAACATTCTTGGGCCCCCCTGCCCTCTAGGGCTATATCCCATGGAATCTTACTGAGCAGGTTCTTGAAGAGGCCAAAGTCTGCTCTCTTGAAGTCCAGGGCAGTGAGCTTGCTGCACGCCCTTCTCACTGTCCTGAGGATCTTGAATTCGACCGTCTCATGATCGCTGCAATCAAGGCTACCCTGGAGCATCCCATTTCCAACCAGCCCTTCCCTGTTGGTGAGGACAAGGTCAAGCATGGCACCTGTCCTTGTTGGCTCCTCTATTACTTGCAGAAGGAAGTTGTCTTCCACACAATAGAGGAACTTCCTGGATTGCTTGTGCCAGGTCGTACTCTCCCTCCAAAATTCTTTCTGTCCCTCTCAGCTCAGTTCTAATACCACTGAAAAAGAAGTACTTGATTTTTTTTTTGTGCCTTTTCATTCTCTCACTAAAGACAAAATACATATACACATTTTTTGGGGCATCATAAAATCTTTACAGCTACAGATTTATGCATGTCTTATCAAGAAAACTGTCCTGTCCCACTTGGAGGGTTTGTGGGGAGCTGATATCTACCACACTTCACAGTTTGCAGGAGAAACAACAGGTCCCCCAAAGACTGAAAACAAAATAACAACTAATTTTGCAATAAAGTTCCTTAAAACAGTGTCAGGAGAAATAAAAGTCTTCACAAGTTCATAATTCTTATAAAAGACTTGAGGTACAAGAGAAAACGAGAAAGAAAAAGAAGAAAGAAAGAAAACAAAGCAATAAGATCACCACTCGATGGATCCAGCAACAACTCAGCCAGCGAGTTGATACCCTTGCAGGCCCGAGCCCCAGCCCCAGCTAAAACAACACAGTAGTTGGCTACAGGTCAGTTGCCTTTTTATAGGGTCAGGGTCTGTTGGACCCCTCCCTCAGACACAGACTCATTTCCTGCCTGCACATTCACTGGGAGCTGTTCTGGAAGGTTCCAGACAGTGCTAGGAGTCTGTAGCGAGCCCCAGACCCAGTTTCAGCTGTGCTCTGAGGGGTGCAGTGTGGAGCCAGGCAGCCACAGGGGCTGTGCTGCTGTTTCTGGGCAGGTTCTTGCTGGGGCAGTTGATGTTTGGGGCCTCAGAGCAAACAGCACAGGAAACCATTCCTTGTATTTGTGAAGCAAGGTCCCTGCTGTGCCCCCAACCACCAACACACTGCTCACCACCAACAGGCACCCAGCCTCGTTCTCAGTTGTTTTGAAACACGCAGCCAAAGGGTTTATTGACCATCACAGAAGCTTCCTAAAGGTACTTAAAATGTTACCATAACTGTAGCCTTAGATGGGCATCTGTGATTACATAATAATCCTCATTCCTCAGGTCAGAATCTAGTCCAAAATGTACCTCAGTACTTTTCATAGAGGTTTCTAAATGGAAAATCCCCACTAACCTCATCAACAGTCACATCAGGTTACCTTATTTTGAGTATCTGCTTTCCTGCTTCATCAGAGCAATGCAAGTTTACATCTAATCTAGATTTGATTTTTTTTTATTTTAATAATTTCATGTAATACATTTTATGAACTAAAAAAGGACTCTGGGGAGGAGGTTTCTCCTATTGCTATAAAGTAAATAGATCCAGAGCTACATTTAGCTGCTGGCTAGTTACTTTAATTTGGAAATCTGTCTTAGTTAATGGGGGGGGGGAGAAGAAGCTGTGTTCTCTCAGACTAGTTCTATGAAAACTCCATCTGATTCAGTTTGAGCTATTGAGCTAAGGTTAGTTCCCTACCTGAGATGTGAACTCTATGAAAGGCAAGGCAATCAACTACTTCACATTCAGAGTCCATAAGCCTTCATCACCTCAGGTTAGAATTCCTTACCTAGCCACATAGAGGTATAAATAAGTCAACAAATTGATACAACCATATCAGTCAGGTTCAGAAGTAAGTTGCCTGCTGTTCTTGCAAGGGCACAAAAACCTTCACTCACATGCAGAGAAATGTTGCAGCATTTATTTCAGACCTTGGGCAACTCATTAAATAGGCTATGGTACAATGGACCAGGAGCACTTTGTGAAGACCAGAGGGATTTTTTGATGTGCAAAAAAAAATTATGATGAGTGTGGGAAATAACATAAAAATATAGAAGTCATAAAGAAAAGTCATTAGGAAATCTAAAACCCTTGCAGAGGCTTAAAATTTCACTGTAACAGGAGATCAGCGCTAGCTGTTATATCAAGTATATTAAAAGTTAGGAAGATGAAACTAAATTGACAAAAGAAAAAAAAAAAAAAAGATTAGACAATACCATAATAGGGGTTGTTGGAGATTACAGGGGTGCAGTTTGAAACTGAGAAAGAAAATTCAGTACAATAGAAATTTGTTGAATAGAATTAAGAAAGGATGCACTGTTTTGCCCATCATTCATTTCTAGAGTCCTTAATTTAATTTGGATGTGTACAGGAACAGCTAGTTTTTAACCTCACTCACTGCTGCCATCCATAAGAAATCCCTCTAGCTCTTTCCCTCCAGCTCTTTCCTTTTGTTCAGTGACAGCCTGCCTTAACCAGATAAGATCCAAACAAAACCATTTGCCTGAATTCACAAGGCAAAGTAATGCTTTAAACAACTAATTGATACTAGTTTCCTAGATTTCTGAATATCTGATATACTGCAAACACAGCACACAATACTTTTTTCTAGCAATAGGCAAATATTTAGTAATAGAAAAGGAAGCTGCAGTTCACATCTGCTGTTGTCCTCTGTCAGGACACAGCATCAGACACAAATATCTCAAATGCACTTCAATGGCTTCCTTGCCCTAAAAGGAAGCTGCAAGTCTTAATACTAACTAAAAGTCAGAGAATTATTTTCCCTACAAAACTTGTTACTAGTGAAAGGAAAAATAAAAAGGGAAGCTACAAAAAAGAAAGTCTTTCTTACAGCTTTTAGGTTTCAACACTTAAATTCCTGTTTCTCCAAGAGATTCAAAATTGTTGAAATGGTTACTCTCTGCCATAGCATTGGGACAAAGTGTAAATGGTAAATGACAGTGAAGCCTACAGCTCTGGGCCGATATGGACATCAATACTGCAAATACAAGAAAATCCTAGTAATAGAAATTTGAAGTGAGTCCTTTCACAAGACTTCCTTTTGAAGAGCAGAATTACTGGAAGCACCTCTGAAGCCCTGACTTTACACTGTGTTGATCTCTGACTGTGACATGCAAGCACAATTCAAGGTCACAAGCAAAGAAATAAAGATCTCTCAATAAAATGTGAGGAAAATTTAATTTCAAATTTACAAACACAAAGTCCAGTGTGTGAGTCAGAATAATCCACAGGTAAGAACAGGAAGCTCCTTTCTTAATGTGGGCTGTATGAGGTGGAAGATCGAAAAGACTACTTTTTCCACTACAGGGAAGCATGGGCTGTCCTCCTTGTAATAGGGTAATTAAAGACAGAAAGGTAAACATGGAGATTTTACTGATTTAACAATATAACACTGGTCACATCTTGTCAGCTTGAATTTTTAGACAAAGTTGAAGTTTTAGACCAATAACCATCTAATCATGCTTTAAAATATCTTTTGAACATACGTATGGATAGTCTATATTGTCATATAGCTGAGCAAGGATTAAGCTGCACATATTGGCGTGACACAGCTTTTAAAAGCAAGTAAGATTACTATATCACTGTTGATAACAAATCAATATGTAATTTTGGGTATCATTTCATATTGGTTGAGTTCTTCCTGACAAGATGCAAACAGTTACATTGACTTGGGAGTCATATACAAACTTGCATCTTTTTTCACCCTACCTTACTTCCCTTAGTCTCAAAGAGTAACCAAACTTCAGCATCCAATAAATCAGCAAAGAGCTAGGACGCATTAAGTACATCCAGAAACTACACATTTTGCATCCTGCATGGGGTTTAGTCCCAGTCCACCCCTGCTTCCTTAGCCATGGACATTCCCAGCTGAGGGAGGCTTTACCTGAAACACCTATCACCCATTCACTCTCACAGCCTTCTTTCACCTAGACCATCATGTCCATACAGATAAGCGATAGGGCCCTGCAGGGTGAGGGCTGTGTGACATGTGACTGCTTACCTGTCTCCAAGGGGAACACTTTGCCATTACCAAGCACAGCCAGAGATCTTGAAGATGTTTAGTAAAAATTCCTGCGAGTTTATCAATTTATCATTGCTCAAATTGCCATAAATCACTTACAAAAAGGTGACACAGATGAGCTACCCTGGTTCTAAGCCACTTGAAATGACAACTTGGAAGATAACTGTTGATCACCAGTGAAATATTGACAAAAAAAGGCATTATGATATAGCTAAAATACTTACAAAGTATATACATTCTCCAAATTATTTCAATTCGAATCTTGTTTCAGTTACTAAGAAACCCTTGTAGGAAAGAATGTATTAGCCCAAATCCACTGAATGGTAATGAATCTTAAGCACCTTCAGTATGACACAGCTTGGAATTACATTTTCAGCCTTCAGTCAGCCTACCTCTGAAAGACAATTGATAATTTCTGGTCACTGAAGAGGTGAGCACTTCCAGAGGGAGAACCTTATTCTACATCACAGTCTGGAAGAGACCTCCCTTCTCACCACTTCTAGTGTAGGGACACTAGCCGCCTCAGGGATGCATGAGGTACAAGTATCTCACATGATAGACATTTTCTATGCTCCCAGCCCATTGACTGCCTCCTGGATACCTCTTGTAAATCTAAAGTTTACAAACTAACTTCTTTCCAACATGCCACTTATGGAATTATTTCTAAGTAAGCATTTATGTGCTTATGAGCTAGATTAATTTTCTTATAAATTATATTAGCCATGGTGCCTATTCTTTCTCTGATTCTTCCTCCAGATCTCTTCCCACAGCTTTCTAATTGCAGCTGTTGTTTTTCTTCGTGACTTATTTTCCACCTCCCTCTTCACAAATTAGCATGTTCCCCTGTCTTTTATTTTTCTGTGTTCCTGTTGCAGTCACCAGGTTTTCTCTTCCTTTTGGGTTATGTCGTGTGATATGTCAGGAAAACCTGCTGGAAAATGCACTGAGCTAGAGTATTCTGGCAAAAATAAACTGTTAAAAAATCTTCTGTCAACATAGTATCTAGTATTAGAGAACCATTATGGAGTCTTTTTGAGGTCAAGGGTGCTTAAGAAATAGTAGGAATATTTTTTTAAGATTAAGATAGAATTTAAATTTTGTTTCATGCAAATTTGCATTTACATGCACACATACAGACACATACACACATGTAGATGGCCCCCACTACTGCAGACTGATGGAAGAGGGAGAGATTTCATGTTTGAATATACACAAGTGTACGTACATGCAGATATAGAGTCTTTCTTTTTTTTCACATAGCAAGGTCAGCAACAACAAAATCAAAGTCAAGCTACTAATGACCATGATTACCATAGTTCAGATATCTCTATACCTAACATTCAGTAACTACATTACTTCAGATGGCTGTATAAGCACCTGTAACTTAAATTACTTCAAGAGGAAGCTGCCAAATTTTGGCTAGCAAAACATAAATTTTAAACATATTTATCTGAATCTTTCTTATTATACAGCCAAACATTCAAATTTTATCAGTAAAACTACGTTTCTCATAACTAATATAATTAGAAAATTAAATCCATCTGGGAGATGTATAATTTATTCTTCCTGGCAATAAATCATTATTTTGCAAGTTTACAGGTAATGTATATAACATAACAGTGAGGTGGTGGCATAGTGAAATAGATTTTACTCTTCCAATAAGAGTTAAAAGCAAGTCCACCTACAATTTGCTACATGAATGTATATACTATACTTGAAATCAAGACCAGACTTTGATTTAACCATATATATTGAGGCTTACTATCCTGTTTGAATTATGTTAACCAAGTATGGTTTCAAGGCATCTAAACAAAAGGAATTAATAAGTAAGGCTCTCAATCAGGCTCCCACATCATTGAAACAAATCAATGAGAACACAGTACCTATCCCACCTGTTAATCAGAAAGTCAAAAAGTCTGACTGAATACTTCACTGCAATGCAGAAAGGGAGCAAAACTGGGGAAAAAAAAAAAAAAAAAAAAAAACCCAAACAAACAAACAAACAAAAAACAAAAAAAAAAAAAAACAAACAAAAAAAAAAAAACAAAACAACAAAAAAACCTAAAATGATCTCTGTGGGCATTTTTGATGTTACAGATACATTTGTTAGGCTTTGCTACAGATATAATTTGTAATGGTGAAAAAACCCTCTTGTGGTTGTCTGGAAAGCATTCTGAAGGGTAAGCAAAGGAAGCAGGTTTATCTATTTAATTATTTACCTTCTTTGTCTTGGAGTGACCACCCTAAAAACGGTAGTTTGTATGTGAAAATTATGTAAAGAGCAGTAATGACATTTTTTTGCACTGAGAGGAACATTTTCTAACTGCAGAACTGATCAATTTGGTCGGACGGTCATTTCACATTGCCACAAGGGGAAATCAATCTATCTGGGGTGCTGCAACTTGTTCTGTATCTCAAAAATCCACCCATTACCATCTCATTTTTACCCAAATGCTACAGCAGCAGTATCAGAGGAATCTGAACTGAGCAACAATGGAAACTCCATTTCCTTCAGCAAGGAGATTAAATCATCTGCTGAACTATAACTTATGTTCAGATTTTCCAAATAGCCAAAAACATGATCGCAGAAAATAAATCTAAATTAACTCTGTTTTAAATCCAAATGTATTATCATACCCTAACCCCAACAAAGAAGTGATTTTACTAAAGAAATATGAAAACAGAAAATTTAACTTTAAAGTCAAATATTTGTCCTGTACTAACGTCTACATTTAATCAATCTGCCCCCTTCTCTGACCTTTGGATGTTTAACTCATACTGATGTATTTCAGTCCTTAGCTTTAAGAGTGATCAGTGGTTTTGAAACTCATTATGTGGGCTGAGGTACATTTTATGTGAAGTTCATTCACTATTCAGTAAATACTATAAAAATATATAGTAAATTATTATTATTATAGTTATAGGCCTCCCCATCGTAAAACTCTGGCCCACCTCCCATCCTTCCCACAAACTAACTCCTGAAACACTCTCTTCCTAAGCACAGCCCTTCTAACAGCCTTCATAGTAAAGCACATCTGACTACCCTAAGCCCACATAGTGGCCTCAACTGCAAGATCCATACTACTTGCTGCTCTCCTTCAAAAACTAGGCAGATACAGTATCATACGCACCACCCTTCTAAGAGGCCCACTCTAAAATTTCTAATATGACCTGTTCCTTACTCTCCCACTATGGGCAGATAAAAGTGGTAACTTACCTGTTGAACAAAAGCGGCAATTAGAGGGCCAGTTTATAATGCAAATAATTTCTAACTCTACTACTGGTGCAAAAAAAAACCATTACCATCAATGTCTCATTTGAGGTACTCTTCAAACATTGTGCTTATTAGAGCAAGGTAATCTAAAATTTTGCAAATACACTTCTTCCAAGTACCTGAATTTAATTAAATCAGAGCAACTGTTTTTGGACCTCTTTGTTGTCTAATGTTTATGAAAACTCACCATCAAAATGCAACTACCCTTTGCCCACTCAGTCTAGACCACTGTCAAAAGCAGCAACCAGAAAGAGTGCTTTCCCTATGTCCAATAAAGACCTTATAAATGTCTCCAAAAAAAAAATTAAAGTACACAAAAAAAAAGCTACTGAGTTTCTGACAAAAACTAATGACTTCGCATTTAGCTAAGCTGTGTGATTTCTTCAGATATAATAACTCTAGAAAGGTTCATATATAAATATATAGAAAGCATGTGATGTTCTGTAAGACTCACAACACATCTCAGTGATATTTATAACAAGTATTCTATATACCTCCTTTATTTATAATTAAGTCACCTCCTTATAACTGACACCTAAACTTTATGGCATAAGTAATCTTCAAAGGCAAATGACTGCTCATTCAAGCATTAAAAGTTAGATTCCCTTCCCAGTTTGCTTTGATGAGATGGTGCCACGTACAGAGCACAGTGTGAAACCAGGGTTAGTAAAAGCAATTCCCAGTATCTTTTCACCAAAAAATAAACCCTGCATGTGTATTCTTTTTCGTATAGAGTTTTTTATTTTCCATCAACAATCAAATTGACTGGTGGAATTACAGACCAGTCAGTCTCACCTCTGTGCCTGGCAAAATCTTGAAGCATATTGGCCTAGAAGGCATGCTAAGGCACACAAAAAGCAAGGTGCCTAATGGCAGCCAGCATGGCTTCACTAAGGGGAAATCCTGCCTGACCAATCTGGTGGCCTTCTATGATGGGGCTATGGAACTGCTGGACAGAGGTAGAGAAGTTGATGTCATCTACCTGGACTTGTGCAAAGCATTTGACACTGTCCGAGATGTAAGACATCCTTTTCTCTAAATTGGACAGACATCAAATTGATAGGTGGACCACACAGTGGATAAAGAACTGGCTAGATGGCTGCACGCAAAGAGTTGTGCTCAATGGCTCAATGTCCAGCTGCAGACCAGTAACAAGCGGTGTCCCTCAGGGATCGGTGTTGGGACCAGACTGGTTCAAAATCTTTGTGGGTGATATGGACAGTGGGATTGAGTGCGCCATGAGCATGTTTGCTGATGACACCAAGCTGTGTGGTTCGCTTGATACATTGGAGGGAAGGAATGCCATCCAGAGGGACCCTGACATGCTTGTGAGGCGGGCTGATGCCAACCTGATAAAGTTGAACCATGCCAAGTGCAAGGTCCTACAGCTGGGTTGGAGCAATCCTAGGCACAGATACCAGTTGGGCAGAGAAGAGATTCAGAGCAGCCCTGAGTAGAAGTACTTGGGGGTGTTGGTGGATGAGAAAATGAACATGAGCCAGAAGTGTGCTCTTGCAGCCCAGAAAGGCAAGCATATCCTGAGCTGAATCAAAAGGAGCGTGACCAGCAGTTCAAAGGTGATCCTGCCCCTCTGCTCTCCTCTCGTGAGACCTCACTTAGAATACTGTGTGCGGTTCTGGTGTCCTCAACATAGAAAGGACATGGAACTGTCAGAACAAGTGCAGAGGAGGGCCATGAGAATGATCAGGG
>JASSUY010022918.1:0-16477 GCA_032466535.1 Forpus xanthops
AGCCGAAAAATCCAAAACACAGTGCTCACCAGCTACTGCTTAAAGAAAAATGACTGCTGCTGCTGAACCCATGACAAAGTGTATTTCCGTAAATTTTGGGTTACAAATGTGAAATTATCACCTTCTGCATGCTTTCTGCTGATGTATATACATTATTTGATATCTCAGAGCGTGTTCCTCTGGTCCTTGTTATAACTTACTGCACTGTTAAGCTACATCTGATGCTACTGAATTCTCTTTTGCAAATGTCCTTCAAAGTTATTTTTAAACAGTGGTCCCAGGTGATCAGACTTGTGTAGCAAACTGAACACCATACGCACTCATTTAATGCATTATAAACAATTCTCGCAGTTCCTCTATTGATTGTAAAGTACAATTCTTTTTTGTTATTGCTTTTCAATAATACTGCCATCAGCAAGATATCATTTCAAAACTGAATCAAATGTTATCAAGATGCCTTGCTTCCAATATTTTGTGTGGTTCATAATAATTACTAAGACATTGACTCACTATATTTTCAAAAAAGGGTGAGAATTCTCTTTTAACTTGAGTGGTCTGAAAGTTAGACAGCAAGACCAAGCTAATTATCCTCATACCCTTGACAGTCAAATAGGCAGAAAATTACTTCCAGAGAAGGATTTATTGAGTACTAAGACATATGTCTAAGAAAGGTTTCGTGTTCTGCCAAAAGTGCCTGCGAGTCTGTGCTGAGGAGGAAGCACACACAATTTACATCAGACATCTTACTTTCTGGGGGCCTACCTTGGTGTGGTAAATCTTATCCTAGTGGCTCACCTGAAAGTTGAAAAACAGCTGTATTCTGAAATTTAGGGTTTGAAATCATGTATCGTAATGTTAGCTAGTTCTGTATTAACTTTAAAATTTAAAATTTTAAGGTTTTTTTTTGTTTTTTAAAATCAGACATTTAAAAAAATTACTGCAAAAGCTTTAAATACATGTTCTAGTGAAAAACTAAAACACCTGAGAAAGTGTGTTTGTGTGATTTAATAAATTAGCTGCTACTTAATTCTGGTAAATTTAACAAATCAGATGGAGGTACAGTTACAGAACAAAAAGTTGACATCTTGATAGTGTCAAGATATAATACGACATTCAGTATTGTTATAACTTGCATATGAATAAATTATGATTCATGTTATATAAAACCATAGAATCATAGAATAGTTAGGGCTGGAAAGGACCTTAAGATCATCTAGTTCCAACCTCCCTGCCACAGGCAGGGACACCTCCCAATAAACCATGTCACCCACGGCTCTGTCCAACTCGGCCTTGAACACCATCAGCGATGGAGCATTCACAACTTCCCTGGGCAGCCCATTCCAGTGTCTCACCACCCTTACAGTAAAGAACATCTTCCTCAAATCCAAGCAAAACTTTCCCTAAGTTTGAACACACTGCCCCTTGTCCTGTCCCTACAGTCCCTAATGAAGAGTTCCTCACCAGCGTCCTTATAAGTCCCCCTACAGATACTGGAAGGGTGCTGTGAGGTCTCCACACAGCCTTCTCTTCTCTAGGCTGAACAATCCCAACTTTCTCATCCTATCTTCATACGGGAGGTGCTCCAGTCCCCTGATCATCCTTGCGGCCCTCCTCTGGACTTGTTCCAACACTTCCATCTCCTTTTTATGTTGAGGACAGAACTCCAAGTTGCACACAGTATGCCAAGTGAGGTCTCATGAGAGCAGAATAGAGGGGCAGGATCATCTCCTTCTACCTACTGGTCACACTCCTTTTGATGTAGCCCAAGATACAGTTGGCTTTCTGGGCTGCAAGCACACACTGCCGGCTCATGCTCATTTTCTTATCAACCAACATCCCCAAGTACTTCTCCACAGGGCTGCTCTAACATATTAGATAATCAGTTTTATGTCTCTGTCAGAATTACAAAGTTGCAGAACACATGAAATTTTCCCCAGCTTTCACATTTTTTTTAGTAGCATAACATTCCTGCTGAGAAATAAATCTGTATATTTTAACAGTGTGGTGTTCCAGACCAGTAAAACCAAGGGTTTCAATAACTGCCTTTAAAGATTTCACAGGAAAATGTGCCCTTGATCTGACTGGAATGCAAGAGAGTGTTTACCAGAAGCTCCCTCTCCTTGGCATTATAGGAAACCAAACCATACATTCTGCACTGGTGCTGATTTTTTCCACAGACATTTAGGAAGTCTGAGCCGATTCATTGCTGATGTGAGCAGGTGACACTCCAACAGTCCTATCAACAGTGACTTTGTCTCTAGGTATCATAACAGATAGACAAAATAGTTAATTTAAATCAAACTGCAGAGAATAGCAATGAAATTCAATGGAAGCCTTCCAGCTTCAAGAAAAGGAAGTTAAATGTGTGATGCAGTTACTATAATTATTTAGTTCCAGCACAGGTTTGGTAATATATAGTAATTATTGGAAATGCCTGCATAAATAATTTTCTCAATACCTTAAGAGGACCTACAAGAAATCTGGAGAGGGGCTTCTTATAAAGACATGTGGTGTTAGGACAAGGAGGAATAGCTTCAAGATGAAAGAGTGTACATTTATATTAAATATTAGGAAATTTTTTTTACTATGAGGGTGGTGAGGCACTGGCACAGGTTGTCAGAGAAACTGTGGATGCCCCATCCCTGGAATTGTTCAAGGCCAGGTTGGACAGGGCTTTGAGTAACATGGTCTAGAGGAAGGCGCCCCTACCTATGCCACAGGGGTTCAAACTGGATGGCCTTTAAAGGCCCCTTTCAACCCAAACTATTCTGTGATTCTATGATTCTACATAAGTATCTGGAACAATGCATTTGTACTGTATCTGGCAAATTCTAAACAAAACCAAACTCAGAACTGAACTGTTTATACCATATTTGCATATGAATCAAAAAAGCAGGCAAGTAAAGGTACTCTAGTCATAAACTAATCCCAGTAATAAGACGTCAAACAGAAAGAAAAGGTTGTAATTATTAACAAGAACAATAATCAAGCAATTTAGTTAGCAAAATGATTAAATATTTGTATTTCAGTTAGGAGAGTGGGTATTAACGGTGGGGAAAATAATGGCCCTTACATATTTCAGTATTAAAATTCAAAGAATGTAAGCATTACAGAGATTAAAAAAAACCAAAACAGTGAGCATAAGCAGACCATGAAATCTAATGTAATAGAAATAATAGTAAAAATAGTAAATGTACCATTAGAATTTTGCCAGTGATACAGAACTGGGAGGTGCCATTGACTCTCTCAGGGTACAAGAGGCCTTGCAGAGAGATCTAGATAGATTGAAGCACTGAGCTATGATTAATGCAATGGAATTTAACAAGTAGAAATGTTGGATTCTGCAGCTGGGATGGATAATGCTGGGCACAAGTATGAATTGGAACGGGAATGGCTGGAGCAGCCCTGCAGAAAGGGACTTGGTTGCTGGTTGGCAGCAGGCTCAGTATGAGTCAGCAGTATACACTGACAGCCAAGAGGGCAAACCGTATCCTCACTATATCAAATACAGCACAAACAGCCGGTCAAAAGAGGTGATCATCCGATTGCATTCAGCATTGCTGCAGTCACCATGAGTACTGAGCGCAGTCTGAGCGCCACAATTTAAGAAGGACATGAAGGTCTTTGAATGCCTCCAGAAGAAGGCAACAGACCTGGTGAAAGGGCTGGAAATGAACACCCTAAGAGGAATGAATGAGAAATCTGGGCTTGTTTGCTGGAGAAGAGGAGGTCGAGGGGAAACTTTATTGCTTCCTAAAGATTCTTGAGGAGGGGAAGTGGAGAGGGAGGTGCTGAGCTCTTCTCCCTGGTATCCAGGACATGTGGGAATGGTTCGAAGCTGCCATTTGGGAGGTGTAGACTGGACGTTAGGAAGCATTTCTTTACCAGTCGGGTGATCAGCATTAGAACAGTCTTCCTAGAAAGGTAATCAAAGTCCCAAGCCTGTCAGTGGTTAAGACATTAGACGATGTCTGTAATATTCTTTAACTTGATCAACCTTGAGTTGGTCAGGCAGTTTAATCAGACGATTGCTATAGGTTCATACAAACTATTCTATTCTACTCTAGTCTAATCTAGTGTAGTCTAGTCTAGTTTAGTCTATTTTCTATCCTGTTTCATTTTAATTCTTTCTCAGGAAAAAATGAAAGGGTGATGCTCCCATAATGTGTAATAATCATAAAATATCTAGACCTCAGTAGATTTTTTACTTGATGGTAAAATGGTGAACTGTACAGTAATGTTGAGTGGGGGAGTGCATACCTTTTTTTACCTGGCCCATCTTCATCAAACTGTCCTTGAAAACAACAGCTGATAGCTTAGCAATGTCAGTATGTTACAGTGTATGTGATAGGACATCCAAAACAACATGGATGTTTGCCCCAAACTCAAATTTGTTAAGTAGGAATTCCATGATACCATCACTCAGACAAAGCAGTAATAATTGAATTACAAAGCGACTTTAGAATTCAAGGAGTCAAATTGGAATGCAGTGTAGAAGCACAGAAATCAGTAAAAGACACTGGGAGAGACAGGGTCAGCAGCAGTGACTCTGATTGGACATCACCTGGTGGTATGTGAAGGCCTGCCTGGGTGAGGCCCATCATCAGCCTGTGTGGGACAGGAGTAACTTGTACCCAGCTAAAGACACACAATGTGGGGGTGGCACCACAGAACCCACCCTTAGGGTTCAGGTGGGGGTATGTGGGGTCTGCTGTGCTGGTGCCTTGCTAGGGTGCCTGCAGCAGCATGAAAGAAGCTGCAGCACTCACATCTTCAATGGAGGATCTGCCAGACTTTTAAGTGTTTGCAAAATCCACACTGCCTGCAAGGATACACACTCCATATACATAGATCAGTTACCGAAGGTTGCTTAGAAGTTTGTAGATGTTTATTAACATTCTGCAATATCTAACACTGAGGTTTATCTGTGGCATTGCTGAGACTCACCCTGAATACTTAGTTCACTTGTTGTCACATCATTAATAAATAAATAATTATATATAATTAATGAATCAAGAAATTATTTTGATTTTGATTTTAACTACATAAATTAAGCAGCTTTTCCCTGTGACAAAAGTCTGTAAAAATGTTAAAATAGGAAAAGAACTAGCCAGTTCAGCCTACTTCTACCTTCTTGCACTATGTAATTCTGAACATGCACAGACTGCTTGTGCTTACATATTTTAGGAAAGTCAAAATGGAAGTAGCAGCTAATTTTAAACACCTCTTGGAGCTAGGAAGTGCTTGAGAGAAAATAATCTGAATTACCATCTGAGACAACCTAACGTTTGTCTAAACTGAGGAAATAGATGTAGAGGGAAAAAAATACAAGTGTGGACATCCAAGTAAATACCCACATTGCACAGTGGCAGACCTGTTTCCAGCTGTATCAAGCACAGATGAGAGCTCTTAATGGGACAAAATCGGTGAAGCATTCTGTTAGCTAAAACTATATGCAAAGCTTCACAGTCGTGTTCTCTGTAGAATAGAGAAGACCTCTGACTTAGACTCCCACTTTTCAGAATTAATTGGTTATTACTTAAGACTTCCATTCTCTGACAAAAATCAACCCACTTTCCTTCTCTCTTGAAGAGGAATTATAGTAGAAACAGAAAGAATAAGGCAATTGTAGTGCTGTTTACCAGTAGCTATGGTGACTGTTCACACTAAAGGGTAATATGTTCACAGAGGAGCAAAAAAACCCTCCCCGTGTCCTTCTTTGAATAAAATTAAGCAAAATCAAACCAGTTTATTTTTTTAATATATGTTTCTTTACCCAAGCAAGCAGAGTGGGAAGAAAACTAACTTCCTACAGTTCAACACATTAACTGGAAAATTGTCCTAAGAAAAGCGTCATAACATTTCAGGAATGCTGTGAGGTATTATATCATCTTTCTGTGCTAAAGATCTCTCTAATAGCTGGCAGCTTTGTATTAATTAACTCCTTCCAGAAAGCAGGACAATAAAGAGGAGGGAAAATGCTAATGTTCATGCAATAGTCAGGATTACTGTTATATTATCATTATAAATAATTGAGTCAAGTAGGCCTCCTATCTGCAACATACCCTTGAAATGCTGGATTCTTGTTCATATTCATGTGGTTCTGGGACACAATATTGATTTAATCATTATTATTAAATTATCAAATCAGTGGTAGGAAAACAGGCCATGTTTATACTTCTGTACATAATTCATTCCAAGATAGATAGATCTGAATGTTTTTATTGTCAATCGCTCTTTCTGTTTGCACTGCACTTATCCAAAAACCATTTTTAAGCTGGAGTACAAAAATATACTTCTTAATCGTGAGCTAATATGCATACAGCTAGCAGTGGGCTCTAAAGAACATATCAGGTCATTTTATTTCAGCAATATTAAATGCATTCTAACACCTAACATATTTAAAGACAAATGTGACAATTGAATTGATATTGGTTCAGAGCTTACAGTCCATTCCTGTCATTATTCATCAGGCCTGTGTGAATCACTGAGCCACTCTATGGGAAGTATTGCAATGTCATCTCAAGATGAAAAGACTTTTTTCTTTCAAAAGATGAATTCTCTGACTTCCCAGCAACACATACAACCAACATACCCATGGCTGCTACTGCTAGAAGTAGAGCAGGTTTTGCCCTTTTCTTTGTCCAAGAAGTAAGAAGCAAGTGGATTTCACTGTTTCCAAGTTTCACTTTACACTGACATCCATAGAGACACACGCTGGTAGCAGCAAGCCAGTGACACCACAGCAATTTCTGTCCTACAGAGCCATTCATTCAGCAGTCTGAAATGACTCAAACAGCACTTTATTGTTCTGTTTTCCATCACTTATTAAACCACGCCATCTCTCCCCTTCTTGCTGGCTACATTTCCCTATAAAGAATAATAAAGGTAAAGTTGGACAGCTTTTTAATCAACAGGACTGCAGTAATTTTGGTGGTATCCTCCCTGCCCCCAGTCTTTATCTTCTATCTATATAAACCACTTAAGAAGTTCAAGACATTTTTATGCGTGCTTCTGACTGCAGGTCCTTCATTGATTTGTAAGGATGATCCAGCTGAGTATGGCAATGAAACAAGCACCTTAAGAACTTTTATTAGGTCCTAAATAAGACAGTGTTTCTCAGGTTTCCCTCCTGTTGTTTTCTGTTCAGTTCTGTAATGCAGATCAATACAATCCAGATTTATCTTAGATGAACAAAAAGTTGTTGAATGTATCCAGCTGTGGTCTTGATTAAATTTTCACTTCACTGGTACAAATCAGAGTAACTCCACATAAAGTAAGGGGTCTCAGCACCCTAAACTGGTGCAATCTCAGATGTAAACAAGAATCAAGTTCCATTTTCTTTCTTTTTCTGCTGTCATTGTTAGCTCCAAACCCTGCATCAGAGGATGGTGCTCCTTTACATATAAACACTGCATAGTACAAATAATAATTTTTAATGATTACAATATTTTGGCAGAGAAGAATATGCCCATAACATCTGCTGTCAAGAAAGATAATTGGAGATGCTGCCAGAAAGATGTACTTCTGCTTCTGACTCATATGTCAGTACATAATTTCTGTTTGAAGAAAGGTAAGTGTGCTGAAGAAATGCTGGTTACAAGCTGGATTATGTTGATTTTATTTCTTCAATACAATATCATATTCCTGTGTTTTTTTTTCACAGCACAATGAATTCCTGTGGGCTTTTTTTTCTTATACTCATTCCACATTCAAAAATGAAAAACAAAATGAAACAAAGTCATGTGTTAAATGTAATTCCTGCGTTAAAAATGCAGGATAAAAAAATATTCTCTGCAAATGGCAATAAGGTAGCAGTACCATGCAGGTTCTTGCTTAAGTGCTTACACATTTCACTGTGCAAGGAAACTCTCATGAACACAGTGTTTCTACTAAAATACATAATTAGCTTAATCTCACTGGAACTACTTATATAAGAAATGCTTTTGGGAGTGAAGAAGCTTGATCAGCCCACGTAGAGCACTCTTCTTTAATGTAGCATAGAAAGTGAAATGAAATCAAGAAGAGCATAGGAGGAAAAACTCAGATACCACAGTAGTAGTGAAAAAAGAGGATACACTTGAATGGAAATAAACAACAGCAATTTCCCTTCCCATGCATACAAATTTTTTCATGCCATTATTTACTAGGATAAGCACCCAGAATAATTATTAGAAGTAAGCAACCCTGAATTTTCTGTATTGAAAAAGATACCGCAATAAAGCACAGACCAAAAAAGGTGGGAGCAGTTGCAGAAAATTGCACACCACTGCTGGGCATTATTATTCCTGTTTTCCTGAAGTCTTAATGAGTGGGGAGGAGGGACTGAGGTTATAGGAGAAAAAAACCCATTATACGTGTTTTAAAATACTGCAAAACCACAATCACTACATAAGTCCAGCCAGAGTATAATCTTTCTTTTCTCTTTCTGCTAAATCTCAGAATGTTTCAAATTTAGAAATCTGAGGGTTTGAGTTTGAGTGTTGATTTTTTTTTTTCTCCTCTCTATGAAATTGAAGTTCTGAAACATTCCTGCCAAGTACTGCAGTAGGAAGGTACTGCAATGAGAAGAAAATTGCTTGAATATGCTACTGGGGGATTTACTTTCTCTGTAGCAATAATTTTATTTAAATGTCATAAAAAAACTCTGGCAACACCCAATTGTTAACAGCTCTGCAATGTCCTCCTTTAGCTCACCTCTAAGATCTACTGCATTTTGTCCAGAGAGACTTTAGTGCAAGGTCCATTTCTCTAACATGGGAGTTGGTGGCATTCCAGCTGCAGGTGGCAGTAACCCACAGCTCTTCCATTTCAGAACTTAGTGGAGGATTAAAACCAGCCCGGATGCACAGAAGAGTTTCACTCAAATGCATCAGAACAAAATATGGATAACAGAGATTTTTCCTAGCCTAGGATCCCAGAATTTTCCTGACAAAGAATATGAGATTTTGAAACACCCATTAACTTAAATTATTATCTCTGTTTTTTTTTTTTTTTTTTTTTTTTTTTTTTGTTTTTTTTTTTTTTTTGTTGTTTTTTTTTTTTTTTTTTTGTTTTGTTTTAGAAAAAGACCATTTTGCTCTTGGACAGTGTATAAGCAAATGTCTAAAAGCAAAAAGATCAAATTTGACGTAAACCCAACATTTTTCATTTTGTCTGCAATTTTATTTTTGTAAATTGGGGTAATCTGTATTGACTGAACTCAGGATGCTTTGGGAATTCTTTTAGATTTGTGGCTAAGGTTGCAGCCTTCTAGTCTGTAGAATGTTAATTGTACATGTACCTAGTTTCTTTGTGTAAGGTGATGACAGAATACCTAAGTGATGTATAAGGACCTGAGAAATACAAACGTATTGAAGTTACTAAAAATACATAATACCAAAGGTAGCTTAAAGAAAATGGTTACAAATTTTAAACATTTCATACTAAAAAAAAACCACACCCCAAAACCATATTGATAAACAAAATCATTATATATGCATATATATGAATTTATTTATTAATATTACTTATTGTTACACTTCTGTAACAATGTACAGCTGGTTTTACTACTACACAAATATTTATCCATTAATAATGGAACAAAGCTGCAGTTTTAAATGCATTAATTCTTGGCAGGAAATTAAAAATAAGCCATGCTCATTTCAATTACCATTTTGAACTTATTTCACACTTAGCAAGATTAGTTCATACCCACAAATGCCATCTTGTTCATATTAAATCATAGCATTTTACCATCAAGCTAGAGGACAAGCAGCCTCTGCATTTTAAACTAAATATAACCCTATATCTGCTCCTAAATAATCTTTGAGCTTTAATGACCTGCTTGAAAGCAAACAAGCAACTGTCAATAAATACAAAGTGTCCTGATATTGAATCCTGCATCATCTGAGCATTGGCTGTTGCCTTGCAGCAGCTCATATGCAAAACATGCTATCCTACAGATGGAATCCACTTGTCCTTGCTATTAAACAAAACAGCAGGACCCAGAGAGCATTTGCTGAAGCTGGAAACTGATTTTATAATTTAGCCTTGAATCTTGAGCTGGCATAGTGACCACGTTATAAATCTGGATGCTGAGTCTCAACAATTGTAAAGCAAATAAAATAAACTCCTGATTGCTTTGCCCTTTTCATTGCAGTTTAGGTACACATACTAAAGCTAGATTTCAATGCTAAAAGCATCTTATGTTTGTCCACTCAAGGAATTTCAGTACCTAACAATGAAATAGGTATCTACCAAGAGCAAAACAAATATGGTTTGTCTACCTCACTGTTTTTCAAAGCAGGAGAAGTAGCAAGGATACACAAAGACTGCATCAGCCTTTAAAATGTGTGTGGTTACATTTAACTTGCTGTGTAAACAGGTGCACATTTATACATTGCATTCTTGATCCATCATCTCTGCAACAATGAGAAATCAAGGAACTGTTTTCCAGGGGCAGTGCTAATCCTGTGTCCCACTTCAACTCCTCTTCCAGGGTTTAAATGAAACTTAAGTAGGCAAATTTCACCCTGGAGAAGGTAAGGCGATAAGAATCAGAAACCAAGAGAAAGCATCAGGAAGACAAATCGGACTGTAACTCTTTCTATGTAGACTTAATGCTGGGGTGTGGCATCTAGACCTTCTAATTGACAGATTTGGTATTAATCATAAGGAAGATTCTGTTAGGATGCTCTCTTTTGGATAAAAGGAGAATAGGGTCCTATCAGCCATGATTATCAGCTATAAATGCATCATAATTCGGAGTAAAAGCACCTTATGGACTGTGTGTCCTGAGAAAAATAAGGTGAGGCTCCAACCCTTTGGCATGCTTTCAAATTACCTTCTCCATTAAATGTGCTTGGGGGAAAGCTAAAAAAAAAAAAAAAGGTTAAAAAGCTGTCCACCTTTACAATGCACCATTTATTTGGTAATGGCTCTTACATAAAATGGTTTTCAGTCCAATTTACCCTGGATTTTTTCTAAGTGGTTTATTCTTTTCATTACACTAGTGTATTTACCCAGGCAACGACTCTGATCCACGTACAATATCATGAATACTAATGACTGTCAAGAATAAAATCTGGATTACATAGAATGATAACATGGTGAAAACAAGCTTAGCTTGAATTTCGGGATTTCAATCAATCTCTGAATATTTTGATAAGGTGTGAAGTCCATAATTAATCCCTGAAGGTATCCAGGAAAGAGCTTAAATCTGGGTTAATGAACTACCATACTTGGTTTCCAGCCTAGAAATGTATGGCACTGTTTCTGAAAATGGTTTACAGAATAGAAAAGTAAATGAATAATTGTGTGAGTCTGACAACTGAAATGATGATATACTATAATATTATAACCTTCTACAACAACAAAAATTCCTGGATATTCTTCAGCCCTCAGATAGTAGCAGTCTTAATATTTTACTTGAAGATTTGTGCTCAAAATGTTGTTTATAACTCAAAACCCCTTGCTGTTGTTAAGATGTTTTTTTAGGTTGAATGTAGATTATTATGCCATACCACTTTCTAGTATATTTCTGTGTATTTCTCTGTGCCTTTTCATTGGTTTTTCCAGATCCTCAGTCTAAATATTTCTGAAGAAAATAAATTAAATCAAAGCTGTGAATAGTAGCAGAGCTAAGACTGACATCAAGAGAGAAGAAAAATATGGTTATTTATAGGACAGCAATTGTGTAACTTGAACAAACCAGTCATAAGTCATTAATAAAATTCACTATATGTATACTCTTTCACCAGTCTTTTGGGGATTTTACCTATTTTCTCATTGACCTAATCTTTACAACTGGGGGAGGGGGGAGGGAAGGAGAGAAACAAAATAAACCCAATGGCTCTTAGCACACTCACCAAAAATACATCTTAAAACTCCATAGTATAATAAAGAGAAGACAATTATGAACAAAGGAATAATACATGCAGCACAACTATAACCACCATATAATTAGAGTGCACAGACATACACGTGTATCCAGACACAGAACTAAGTATGAGAAACGTCTAAAAATTCATAAGAGTATTTCATATGGCTTACTTCAATGTTACAACCAAATTAGAAGATGATAAGAAGCAGCATGGTCAGTCTTCTATGTAGCTTCTCTTCAGAGCAATATAATGTTTTCTTAGCTGCTTGTAAAACTCCTTACTGAGGCAATGTCTGAAGAAATCTAATGCACATACTGACCTCCAAGCCAGATGAATTTTCCAAAGCTCACAATAAGGTTAAATTGATGGGCATATTGAGAAGGTGACCTGAATACAAGAGAACACAGCACCCCATACTGAACTCTCATGCCTTGTGGAGTAATACAAATCATGCCTTGACTCCCCTGATCCTCTAACTCATAACTCCTAAGCACTAACCTATTTTGAAGCAGAGAAGAATCGATACCAGCTGTACCCTTACAAGCGCACAAAGAACATAGTTTAACTGGGTATGACTAATACGTCTGGTAATAATACAAAAACAACTATTAAAAACTGTGGAATGTCCCTAAAGGAAAGATTAAGTCTTTTACAGCTATGTAGGACATTTTTATTTAGTAATACAGTACCCTAGATAGGTAATTAAATAGTATTAATACTGAATAATAGATAAATGAGATAGACTATTACTGAAAATAATGACATGGGCTTTCAAAGTGCTGCTGTGAAATTATTTTTATTGTTCCACAGCTAGTGTACAGAGATGTTAGGTGGCTCCACAGAATATGAAATATACAAATGCACCCATATAAGAACTTGTTTTGACCATTTCTACTATGATCTGAAGTAACAGAAGAAAGGTCCTGGTGAAGGACAAACAGATTTCTGTGATTCTAGGGTCCTTTTATCTTCATATGTCCTAAGATATTACAGGTTTCAGATGATCAACAAATGTTGGGGTCAACAAGGCCAGGCTGGATGGGGCTTTGAGCAACCTGGTCAACTGCAAGGTGGCCCTGCCTGTGGCAGGAGGGCTGAAAGTAGACAATCTTTAAGGTTCCTTCCAACTCCAACCATTCTATGATTCTGTAATTCTGTGAAGAATATTTGTTTCATACATATTTTTTTCAAAAATAGGTTTTTTGTTTGTTTGCTTGTTTGTTTTCTCTAAGAGGGATGCACTAATTTTCTACTTAAATCATTGATTATCAGGACACCTAATAATATTTAAATCTCTGATTTTTTTTAAATGAATTTATCTCCCATGCACTGCTTAGAGGTAATGCAAAACATCAGTAAGTTTTCCCTAGTATAATAAAATTAAAAAACATACCACCAAAACAAATAAACAAACCCCAAAATAGCCCCACCCCTCAAAAAAAAAAAAAAAACAAATAAAAAAAAGCCCAACAAACAAATTTCCCTCTTTGCAATATGCAAGGCTAATATTTAATCTGAAATGACTGGAGCCAGATGTAGGGAAGACTGTACAAGCACCATGTGTGCTGGCTCATGACAATGGACAGGGAGAAGTAAGTGGGCTGAACACCCACAGAATATCTCTTCTATTTCTGTCTTTCTCCTCCCTAAAAGCTTATCTTTTAGCTAGGTTTGGCATTTTAATCACAAAGCCGATTTGCTTTACTAAATCCAAAACTGAAAGCTTACTGGTAAAAAAAATAAAAAAGACCATTTCCTATCTTTTTAAAAAAGCAAACATAAATCAATGATGCTACTGAGAAAGAAATAAAGTAGCAAAACCAAATTTGGTGACATGGCAATCTTCTGTATCAAGATGATAGCACGTGTCCAGACTTATCAAATTCAACAAGATAAAGGTTAAGGATTTTTCTCTAAAATCCTTTGTTCTGTTACGTGACCTCAGATAAACCTCACTCTTCCTTTAATGATAAGCTCCCCAAACAGGGATTCAGAACAATGATGTTCTCACCCATTCAACTGCAGTAGTCAGGACTGATATTTCATAATTTTTTCTCCCCTAATGTAATTTTCATTCCTTGAAATGTAGAAATCTATCAGTAGTAGGTAGGTGTATATTTTAGCTTAGCTGCAAAGGAATAAATGTTCTAATATATATTACAGAGAGTGTATTATTCATCTTCTGCAGTATCAGTCTTGTCATTTTATTGCGGTAACTTACAGTAAACACCTACAGCATATAATGGGTCCTCATGGAAAACTTGCATATTTCACTAAAAGGATTACCTCTGTGGAATTTTTGAAAACCATGAGTATAAAGAATATGGTATGTTTTTCATTTTTCACACACAAACTACATGACACAACTTACAACAAACAGCACCAGCTAATCTAATTTTCATGATTTATAGTAGAGTGAAATTCTTATTAAGACTCTGTGCACTACTTCTCTAGTTAGACAAATATGTATAAACAGTGTTTAGAGTAATTCTATATGTACTTAAACATCTTACTGGCCTTGGAAAAAGGTTCAATTAATTTTGCTTATATTTGTGTTAAAACTACTCCAAATAATACTCCTTCTGGAATCAAAGCTATCAGAAATGCTGATTTGGTTGTGCTGTAATTCTCAAAAGCAACATTAGATAGTATTTCTTGGAATTGAGTCAGAGCACTGTAAGATACCTGGTATTAAAATGGCATTTATTGGGTTTTCAATACCCACAGTAAAATTTTAGCCATGGCAGCTTCCTTAAGTAAAATTGAATGAAAATTATTATATAAACTTCATGTGTAACAAAGTTTTTGTGAGCAGCTTTCACATTATCTAAACAGTCAGGAATTTGAAGTGATATTTATATTTGAATGCTTGATTTTTCTTCATGCTCTGTATTCAGCACATCACTTTTCACATTAATTGAATACTAAACCTGGAGATCTGAGAATATGAAAAATTGATTTTTCTACAAACTTTTTTAATAGAGCTGCCACTATACTGCCCACATTAAAAACAGGGAAAATTTTACTTTTTGAACATTGAATTTTCTAACTTGCTGTCTTGGATTGTTTTTCAATTGTCAGAACTTGTTACATCAAAACTAATGTATATTCTCATTCAGATTCTAAGGAGTGTACCACAGTTTAATCATTAATGAAGAAGTTGCATATTTTAAATGCTTAATTAAAATGAACAACAGTAAAGAACTTGTATGTCCAATAATTTTTAGAATTTTGTATCTCGTTATTTCCTCATACATTATCATAGTATAATTTCTTGGGGGTTTACAGATGTTTTGTCTATAATCTAAAATATCAGTACTTAACACTGCCAGCTTAATGGAACACAGCTTTGATTTGTCATTTTTTTTCTCAATACTACTGTAATCTGAGTAATATAATGCTTAAGAAATGTAGCATGCTAAAACATGAATCTGTTTCTGAGGATACTACAAACACAACTAGTTTAATTAATTCAGTCTTGAAATAGATATTCTAGCACAAATGTGAGCACTTTACTAACTAAACTTCAAGGGCAAGAAGCAGGAGTTAAAATTTCTGGTTTTGCTCTCAGGAAAAGTAAGATGGGAGAAATGCAAATTTAGTTCAGAAAAAGGTATGGGCTTAAGCCAAATGCTATTCCTCTTGCCAGAAAAATCAACCTTGGTAAATGAATTCTCTATCTGTTAATACCAAGTGTTGGGAAAATTGGAGATTAAATTTTCTTTTTTTTGTGTACTTGATTTTCCTGTGAAAATATGATGTAAAAAATGAATATCCAACAGGATTTTGGTCATTCTGAGAAGCTTAACAGCATTATCTTTTGTAATCTTTAAAAGTGACATAAAAGATTTTTCTTAGGCATTATGGCATTATTTTTTCCTAAGATCATGTAGAATCTGAAATGATGAAATCTGAAATGATGAAATGATGACATGATGAAGTCTGAAATCTCTCTTCCAGAAAAAGAAAACAATGTGGAAATAAATTTAAATTGATTCTTCTTTTCACCAAAGCTCAGTGTGAAGCTATCATCGGAAAAAACAATGGCTTTCAAAGTGTGAATCTCCTTTATAAGTACCAGATTCCAGCTATAGTAATCTCAATAAAAGTACAGAATCAAAAAAATTTAAGCCCCCTAATTAGCCTTCCTAAGTAATTTTGTGTGTAAACATTAATCAGAATAATAATACCAGCAGTTTGAGGAGTAGTACAACATGTAAGCGCCTATAGCACTGACAGCATAGTATTGCCTGAAAACCAACCCATTAAAAGGAAGCAGATTAACGTTTTTGCACAAATCATATTGTATACAATTCCTATGTGTCATGGGTTCAGCAGCAGCAGTCACTTTTTCTTTTTTGTAGTAGCTGGTGCAACACTGTGTTTTGGATTTTCAGCTTGGGAACAGCACTGATAACACCAGTGTTTTCAGTTACTGTTTGGTAATGTTTAGGCTGGCCAAGGATTTTCTGAGCCTCATGCTCTGCCAGGGAGGAGGGGAAGCTGGAGGGAAGCTTGGAGGAAGGAGAGACAGGGCACCTGACCCAAACTGACCAAAGAGGTATTCCATACCACAGCATGTCATGCCCAAGATGTAGAAATGGAGAGCAGAG
>JASSUY010022922.1:0-15096 GCA_032466535.1 Forpus xanthops
AAAATCCAAAACACAGTGCTACACCAGCTACTGCTTAAAGAAAAATGACTGCTGCTGCTGAACCCATGACACCTACCCATGTCTTTCTGGCTGACATGGGCTAGACAATCCTCCTAGCTACATCTCATCTAGCTGACAGGAGAAAAGAGTATCCCCCAGCAAGTTGGTGGTGACCTTTGATGAAGCAAAAGGAGAAATGCAAAAGATTCACATTTGTCTCCCTGCTCCTGATGCACTGTGTAAACTGGGAGCAACTGTGATGAGACACCTACAAGCTGCAAAGAGACAGGCAAAACTCTTACAAGACTGAAGGTGCCCGATTAAGCCAGGTCAACACTGTGATTTGTTACAAAAACAATTTACTGCTTTGCTTGCTTGATAAGATTACTTAAAGTACAAACACTTTTTTTTTTTAAAAAATCCTATTTTTCCTTCTCTACAGATGCTGACCGTATCTCTGGAAAGGAGGATACACACAGTTAGGTTCTGTGGTTCCAGAAACCACAGTTGTATGTGCTGTCCTTCCAGCCTGAGGATCAAAAAGAGGGATTCCAGCCCAAAAGAAGATGCAGTCAGTCACTTGTAGTGTTATGCTTCTGCAGAGCAGCCAAACTGTATTTGGTTATTTATATACTTTATAAATACTCTAAATGCTGTCAGCAAAGCTGCTAGACATTTTAGTGATAGAAATAGCTAAGAATTAGGAAGCAGTGCATCTTTAATGAACATAACACACAATCCCTCTCACTGACATCAGGATTTCTGTCCATAAAGCCTAACAGTTATCTGAAAGTTAAATCTTTAGGACTCTTTTAATGCTTTACAAATGGCTGAGGATGGGGTGGTAAATCCCTTTTTTTCTAGGCCTGTTCTAAATTATAATGTTTTGCCAACATAGCTATGTCAGTTCCTGGTGTGAAAAATTCACATCCCCAGCAGATATTGCTATGTTTGCAGAACTTCTGGTGCAGGCGTAGGTTTGCCAGAAGGGGAGAGCTTATATTGGCTCAACTTACATCACTCAGGGAGGTGTTGTTGCTATGCCAAAAAAACTTCTGTCAGTTTGAGCAGCACATACTGCGGGGTGCTTTACCAGATACAGCGATGGTGGAGCTGCGGGGTAGACAAAACCACGATCACCGTTGCTCTGTACATTCACTTTTAATTAGCATATTAATCAACATGCCACATTTGAGAAATGCATCTCATGAAAGACTGCTGCATTTATTGACATCCTCAGTCTGCATGTCTGCTAATATATCAGAACTGCTACTTTGATGCCTGTCTTGAAACAAGAAACCATGTGCTACTCAAATGTGTATTCTTGGAAACCAAACAGCTAAATTACAACCTCCCTAGGTATGTTAGCACCTTTGCTGCAGTCATGTAATTTTTAAGTTTTCTTGTTTCTCTGTTTGGCATCTGCTAGCCTCCAGGCCTAGATTTTGGAAGTATATAGCTCATCCAATCTCTTCTGACTCTGTCAAAGATATTTTTGGATTTATTGTGATCTAAGTTTAACTGACAAGTATTTTTATTTAAAAAAAAAAAAAAGACAAAAGTTACAGTAAATTCTCTGAAGTGTCTTTAATTTGTCCTTGATGTCCTTTTCTCCAAGATATCACATCAACTGCTTTCACATGACCCTGAATATTACTCATGCCTGAAATGTATACAGATAGATACTGATTTCAGCAGTTGTTTTCAGTATCAGCTGGTTCCTTCCTCTGGCTAGAGTTGTGTCTGGCAGTTCTTTCCGGTGCTGTGTGACCTCCATGTTTATGTCTGATATCCTGTCTCCATTTATGACAGACTGTAATATCATGTACACTTGATAACATTTATGAAATAAATACGTTGTGCTTCATAAGAAGAAAATCTAAGATAAAATAGCCTTAAATGTGGTGGTTTGTTTTTAGATTTTATTTGAATTATGCTAAAAACTGCAAACTAAAATTCAGTAAAGTCCGTGAGATATTTCCCATATAACAAAAGCAGTAGTACTGCTTAAAGAAACAATAGAAAGGAGAACCTTCAAAGTAGTGCCGTGAGAGTGTTCACCCCGTTTATACTAGCTGTATCTTCCATAATTAGTTGGTTTAGCTCTACCTTCCGCAACTGTGACAGAATGAGTTGCAATAACTCAACTTGAAGACAAATACATCTATGTCTAGAAAGTCAGTGGTGCCTGGCCTTTGGGAGAACAGGACAGACATCTATCATTGTGTCTATTATTACTGAAAGTCCAACACAAATCTGAACATCACCTTAAGAGCAGGAAAGCTGATACTTACATTAGGAGCTAGAACTGGCTCCTGGCAAATTCCTGACAGTTCATTCCTCTTTAAATAAAATCATACCAGTAGTTTTAAGCCAGCTTTTCCATTGCCCCTACTTATCTCTTTCTAGCTGCAGTGTCATCCGTGTAACACCACTGGCTGTGTGTGTTGTGAAAAATATAAAGCAGAACATCAGAACCCCAACGCATCACTGAATCCTATGTGTCTCAGCAACGTGTGTGCCAATAGGAATTAGGACAAGTAGAACAGCATTTAACTGGAGCAAGGAAAATGTGAAGATAAACAGCCTTCGCAGTTCTGACATGTCTGTCTGGCAAGTAAGCAAGCAAGAAAAGCAATACTACATTGGATACACATGGTGTTAGCTCTAGCTATCAGCATGTATAAAGATGTTCCACTAGCAATGGATGCACTCAAAATGAATAGAAAATACTACGGTATTTATGACCAGCTACCCAGAAAAGTTAGATAAGGCTTTTTTTCCTGTCTGTAACCACTCGGGGATCTACTGAACTGCACCCTTAACACTGTATGTTTATATACATTGAAGTAGTAGCTAATTTCAAAATAAATTATACAAATATTATCCTCAAATTAATGAAGAGAGCAGTTCCAGGTTACAATTAAAGCAGGAAAAAGAACACCCTGCAAGCAAACTGGGAGGAAACTTCCAGTTCCACTGTGTGCGAACAGCAGTGAAAAGAGCCTGTCATTTCTTTGAATTGTGCAAAGGAACAAAATCACTTTCCTGCTATTCTTTTACAGCCATTTCATTTCCTGAGTGTACAGCTTTCTTTGAAAGTTTGCTAATAACTTAATTAATTAACCAGCTTAGACTCTGAGGCATTTACTCCTGCCAGGCTCTGCTTTGCACAGATATGGTCGTACTAAATTGGCTTTGTCACAAAACTGTTCCCTCTTCCCTCATCGCCTTCACTTGACACAATCTTAGTTTTTGGGCAAACCTGAAAACATCATTACAAACTTGGTGATGAGATGCCCCTCTGTGCCTTAATAAGCCAAAATGCAAAAGGATATGAAAGGAGTTTAAGGAAGAAAAAAATCTTTGAACCTGAATAAAGGCTTCTAATGGAGAAAATGAAGCAAATAGCAAAACTATTTTGCACGCAGAACATGCGACCTTGCAGGCAGGCCACCATCTTACTGAGCTATTCCCACTGAGCAGGCCTGTGACATTTCATAGTACAAATATATTTGGACAGAATAGCTGGGATCAGTCAATTTGTTAACCTCCCCGCTAATACTGCTAGTTGTGGTGTTTGCAATGTGGGCACCTGTTCAAAAAAGAACAGAACAGAGACAACTCCCTTTACATAAACTTTTCCATTTGGTGAACCACATCTTAAAGGAGACCACATCCCTCCTGTACAGACTGTGGGCCACCTCCCATCCCACCAGTAACCAGATATTATTTCCTTAATAGCTACAGTAACTGAGTTTATGAACTCAGCTGAGAAGTAACAAAACCACCAAAAACAAACAAACAAACAAAAAAACCAAACCAAACCAAAACAAAACAAAAAATATAAACAGAAAGGAATGGGAAATTTCAACTTCTCTTAATTCTATTTAGCACCTAGAAATGAAACAGCTGCAGCTCTCTCTGGCTGACTGGTGTCCTCTGCCCGACAGCTGTCAGACCAGGAGGTACCCAGTGCAACAGCAATAGCTTCTTCAGTGTCTGCAGAAGACAAGGGCACTGAGTCATGAAAGTCAGACTAGATGTCACCTGAGTGGGGAAATAAAACATCAGAGCCTGTGTTAGGGTATAGGTTCCCGGTCTAACCACCAAAGATAGTTAGCAACCTCCAGAACTAGATGTGAAGGGAAGGAGCGTCACTTGGACATTTCCATTGAGAAACAGCCATGCACCTTACTTTTATCTACTTCTTGCATCTGGCACAAATCAGGTACATAAAATGTGCCCCGCTTTGCCTACCAGCCAGCACTGCGACCCATGTGTCCTAGGGAAAATACAGTGAATCATAACAAGTGCTTTGCAAAAGCCAAAGACGCTCGGTGGAAGTGTCCCAAGCTGAACTTGACGAGGGGATTGAACTTGCCGCACAGCTCCAGGGATTCCTGCTCCAACACGCAAACAACATGTGATTTATGGTATCTGTTGCAGTTCTAAGTTTTAAATGCTTACTGCACTCCTAATCTCTTATCCGCTCCGAAACAAGAAAAAAAAAAAATCCAACAGGAGAGTGTTGAGCTGTGGATAACTTTATAAAGTATCAGTTAGTGACTTGCTGGGAAAAGAACAAATAAACAAACAAAAAAAGGAAAAAAGCCAAAACCAACCCAGAAACATTTAATTTCCTCCACAATGAAGATGAATTCCTCCAATTCTTTACAACTCTGCCAGTGCTCCTGCTCCTCCCCATCCCCTCTCTTATCCTCACAATGTGTTATTTTGAGCTTGTTTTCAGCTCGGCAAATAATAACGACAAGCTAACACCAAGGCTTTTTGTTGTTTGTGTGTTTTCCCCTGGAGATTCTTTAAGAAGCACAGATCTGCTCGCTGGAACAGGCCCGGTTCGCCTGCAAACACACGACGTCCCCACGGCTGCTGCGGCGGCAGGACGTGCCCCCCAGGGAGGATGAGGAAGGAACAGGGGACTCACCTCGGAGCCGGGGTGCGGGACACGGAGCAAGGAGCAGGGAGGAAGGCGGCAGGAGCCGGGCCGGGGAGGGCGGCGGGGAGCGGGGAACGGTCGTGGCGGTGCCGGCGGCAGCGCAGAGGTGCAGTGCCGACAGCGGAGTTCCGAGAGGGCAAACTTCTGCTGGGGCGTCTCTCGCTCTCCACGGCACTTCGTGCCCCTCTGCCCGCGGCTCTCTCAGCTAGCCGTGCCCTCTGCACGCCTCGGGCTGCCCCCGGCCCCGGCGAGAGGCAGAGTGGGGCTGCGAGAAGGAGCACCGTGGCACCCCCCGGAGCAGAGGCGAGGAGTGCAGGCGGCCGGAGACATAGGGCAAGGAGAAGTAAACCCAGACTGGGAAGGGCCTCTGAGAAACCCTGGCGGGTTGTGGAAAGGCTTCAGGGGGCCGTGCTGTCCCCTGAGAGCCTGCCCAAAGCAGTGCTCCCATCCATGTGCTGCCCACCACCTGTGCACCTGCAGCATCGGGCAGTCCTGCTGCAATAGCACAGAATTACAGTATGGTTTGGATTGGAAGGGACATTCACGATCATTGAGTTCCAGCCCCCTGCCATAGGCAGGGACACCTTCCACTAGAGCAGGTTGCTCAAAGCTCCATTCAATGTGACCTTGAACACTGCCAGGGATGGGGCATCCACAGCTTGTCATGGCAACCTTTGGCAATGTCTCACCACCCTTACAGTAAAGAATTTCTTCCCGACATCTAATCTGAATCTGCCCTCTGTCAGTTTAAATCCATTCCCCTTGTCCTGTCACTACCAGCTATGATAAGTCCCTCTCCAGATATCTTAAAGCCCATCTTTAAGTACTGGAAGGCTGCTAATATTGTTTGCTGTTTTATTTCTAAGGTCCCACAGTAGATTTTGCTGAAATTTTGCAGAAATATGGTAGCTTGCCTAAAATCAGGTTATTTTCTACCAGCCCTTTTGGAAAATATGGGCATGGTTGATATTACTGGGTTTACCTTTATGGAATATACTCCAGCTTCAGGAGAGCTCTAATCTTTGCCAAGTAAACTGGGTATGCATTACTTCTGGGAGGTTATACCAGTGATGAGGATAGATGTTGTACTAAGAAATCCAATGTACAGCTATGCTATAGGAGCCAGAAACATTTAGCAAATAAGTTTTTACAGTTGATTTGCTTTTATAAATATCTTATATAGCTTTTCCAATTGCAGATCTCCACCTGTATGGACATTTTATCTCAGCCATTGGAAGATAATATTCATTAAAAGAACCACAGCTGCTCTGCAGGCAGTCTCAGCTCATTATTTATAATTAATATCCTTCTATATGCAGGCATATAAAAAAGATCTTTTCTCTTTGTCCTAGTGTTCATGGCAATGATGTGCCAGACTGACAGTAAATCTGAAACTTGAGGAGTTTGTTTTTAGAGTCTCCAGTGGAGATCAAAGTTACAATCATCACTTGCTCCCTGAAAACTTTTGCCTGTGTCAGGGTAACTGTAGAGTTGTTACTATAAGCCCTGAGCCGTATCTTTTCAAGAAGTTTGGACTTCTATAACAGCAAAATAAATTAATGCTGTCCAAAAATAAGCCAGAACAATTTTCCCATTCTGGGGACCAATATACTTCAGCAAACACTGGCTGTAAAACAAAGAAATACTCTTTTTTCCCAGCTTCTACAGACATGGTTTTCCTCTGTTTTCCTCTGGTACCCTGACAGGGAAGCTGAGCTACAGCTGTTTCCTGACTTACAGGACTTTGGAGGGATCATTGTCCCTCAGTAGGCTAACACTTTCTGGAGAAGGTGTATTCACATATACAACTCACACACAGTCATTATCGCAGTATTTATGCATGACATTGCCTTAACTGTCACTGTCACCCTGGTGCGGCCAGGAGCTTGCATTTCCACCTACATCAGCCTGTCAATCTAATGCTGCTGTTCTTCAGTGGACCTCTTAATTTTGGTGGTAGCATACAGGAAAATGCTAGAGATGTTTAGATTATATTCAGTATGAACCATCATTCCCGTTGTGAATGTGTGATTGCAGCAGTGCTTTGCAAAAAGTTCAGCATGGTTAGAAAGGGACCCATTTGAAAGGATCCAAGCCATCCTTTGACTTTCTAATCTTTCCTGCTTCATCAAAATAGTTCTAAGCCTTCCTCACTTTATAAAGCATAAGGACAAATATATTTTGAAAGCCTTTCAGGCATACTTATATGATTTTACTAAGAAATATAAGATAGTGCTGACTAAAGCACAATAAAGTATCCACATGTGCAAAGAATCTGCCCTTGGTCTGTAAAAGTCTTCCCTTCTGAAGACATATATACTTTCATCTTTAATTTTTCATGTGGAACTTTTTGGCTAGAAGTTAATCAGATAATTGTGACAGTTTTATATGAATTCTGACCTGTTCCAAAAAACACTCCAGAGGACATCACACACTGTAGGGTGAAAATAACTCATATGACTTCTTTCTTTTTCCACCTTAACATTGACAAGCTGCTCATGCATAACAGTAAATCTCCAATTCCGATTTGTCTTACATGTGCAAAGCCTCTTGTCTGTCATGCCTGCCTCCCAGCCACAGCACCTGCTGTAGTACGCTCCTGTGAGCTTCACCAAATACTTCCCAGTATCACACCAGGTTGTCCCTAAGACACATCTCTGCCATTGGCAGAAGGCCACGCTGCTTTTACAACCCTCTCATGCCTCCCAGCCCTGGAAAAAATGTGCTTGAAAAAAACTTAGACGCTGCAAAGTTTTCCATTTTCGTTTCAATCAACTCTGAGTCTGTGCACTCAATTTCTATTTAAGGGAGTGTAAAATACCCCCAAGTCAATGTCCCCAGCAGTTGGCTCTTCTTGTGTTTCAGTTATGCCATTGGAGACTGTAGGGCTGGGCACAGAGAGGAATTACTGAATGAAACAGACCCGCTGGTCTTCTTCCAAGGCTGGTTCGAAAGACGCAAAACATCTTGACATGCTTTGTCCTCTCCTACTAGTCAAAGGACACGTAGAGTCCTGTGTCAGTGGCAGCCATCCTCCCATAAATCTTATAAAGCCTTTCTCAGACCTTATTTTTCAGTACCAGCCCGGCCATCTTCTCACACTTGCATTGCCAAATAATCCTATGCAATTGCAGGATTTATGTGGCGCTAAAAGAGCCTATAAGCAAGATTATGAAACAAAAAGCACTATTTGGTTAAAATATTGGTTAAAAAAGCATGCCTTTTTTTTTTTTTAGAAGAGTTATTAAAAAAACTATTATTAAATCTAGAAATAGTGCACATTGTCTGTGGACACAAATTTAAGACAGCAGTTTATGATTTCTGCTTATTCCATTCCTGACAGATATGGGAAATATATGAAAGCCTCCCCAGCCTGCTGGTCACGAGGCTGTCCTTCAGCTTGCTTTTCCTGCCTACCTACCTGCCACAAAATAGCTTCAGGGGATTGAAAAGAGTTTTAGTTATTTCTAACTTTTACCCATAATTATGGACTATTTGACAGCAAAAAGGCTGGTAGAAATGCTGACTCTGTTTTTTTGAAGTGCTTTTAGGGTATAACAGCTATAACATAATGAAAGGCACAACTCTTGATGAGAATGAAACAAAGTTTGGAATATTTTTGGTGCTGAGTGAGTTTGCATTTATTTACAATGAGAAAATGATATGTTACTTTATTAAAATACTCTTCTGGGTTGATTTTGCAGATTACAGATATGATATAGCAGAATTTATAAATAAGATTAACTGATTTTGTATCTTCACCTTGTCAGTCTTCCACAGAAATATAATCTAGTAGAAATCAACTACAGATGGCTGTATTTCCAGTCTTTTTAGCAGGAGACTTTTCTGCAGGAGACTTTTCTGCAGGAGAATTTTCATTATTAGGCCTGCAATGTTATAGAAATGATCACAGCTGACAATAAGGAAAAAACCCAACATGTGCGCACATGTATGTGTGCACGTATGCCTGCATTATGTATGCGTGCATATATAGGCATCTGTTCATTACTGCTGTAACTTCTCTTGCCTTGGAAATTTCCTTCAGCTCTTATAGCCAGAAGTTAGCAGCAACTATTGCTTTGCCTGCTCTGAAACATTTTCTTTTGATTTCTTCTACTAATTCTCTGTACCTGTCAATCAAATGTTTCATCTTCATTTCAGCAGTCTTCTTGATGGTGGCCCTTTTGAGCGCCTGGGAATTTTTGTGCTGTGGTGTCTGAACCTGTTCCTTCTGTCAATGACTGTTACATGCCCTACCCTGTGTCACCGATGAAGCTGGAATACTATCCTCTCTAGGCTCCTTCCTCTAAGTCACTGCTTGTCCTGAGACATTGATAGAAAAAACAAGCCATGTTAACAAATTACCATAAACATTAATAGTTCACCTTTTTTATTTAGTCTTAATGATTTTTCTCCTTTTACATAGCTATAGAATATGGTTAAATGCCATCAAATCCAATTGGTATTTCACCGCCATACCTGGAAGCATATCTAATCCGTTGGTAACTGCTTAAGCTTTTCCTCAAAGCAGTCAGAGATTCCTTTTGAATCAACTCTAAATGCCATCAAATGTCAAGATTTTGCATTGAGAAAAAGCAGTTGGCCAGTTCTGCTCTTGGTTATGTACATACTTGCTTTTTTAAGCTAGCAGTTTCAATTCTTAAGAATGACTGTCGGCTGAATAAAATGCACAAGAAACTGATAGCAAGCTATTATACCAAGGACATATCCATGTAAAGTTTGTGTTCTTTTGCTTTTGCCAAAGATATTTCTTCTTACATCTGAAGCACTCTTTTGATTTATCTCTTCATGAAATGCATATCCAGAATTAAAGGACAATGTACTGGTTTATCATCTTTAAATACCTTGTTACATTAGAGTGACAGGCAACTTTCCATCTGCAGTTTTTCCAAAGACCCAAAAGTTATGTTTTATCTTTGCTAGTCTCCAAGAGCTCAGCCAGGTAAAGTAGTGCAGCTTGAGTTACTTCATCCACAAGACTCCTTTTAAAGTCCTGCCAGCTGCCTCCTTTTGTTTTGAATGATTTGGCAGACATTAGGGAAAAAATAAAATCTTGGCTATGCCGTAAAACACATCCACCTCTTCTTTGATGCAAAAAATGCAGTCCCTGTCACTTGTGCTGAAGAAAATTGCTATCCCTGTACTTCTTAAAACTTGCTGTGCTGAGATTTTCTGGGTGATATTCAATTAACATTGCTGACTAGATCCATGAGGCAGCAGGTCAATCAAAAATCTTCTTAGTAGTTTAGAAAAACAGACTCAATCCTCAAGGAACCGAAGAAGTCTATTGCTCATTGCAACAGTGTGGATTATAATCATGTTAAATTGTAACCTCCATTTTGTCTTGTAAACTGACTTGAGGTTTAGGGCTTCCATTTTGGGAAGATTGTGTACTGAGGTTACATCTAACTTCTGTGACTGAATTTGTTCTGTTGATCTATTATGATCTTGATAAAATAAACGGTGACATATTAAAGCCTGATCATAACAGCATTTCTTTTAATGTGTCCATGAGCAATGCTAATGACAAGAGCAGAGTGAAAGAAAACTGAAATAGGATAGGAAGAGGAAACCTCACATGGATGGCAGACCATACACCTCCCACTTGGAAATGCCATGCTCCGACAGTTATCTAGTGAATACATCCCCTGCTAAGCCCAAAGCCGGTAGGGATAGGAGAGAAGCAGCTATTACTGTACAGACCTCTCAGGTAATCCTCAGGGTGGAGAGCCACAAAACATTTATGTCACTTACCAAAAGCTGGTGATGCTATGGCAGTTGTAAAATAGAAAAGAAGAGAAAATTCATCCTCTGATATTAGTTTTATCTCTGTTGCTTCTGCCCAAAGGTGGACTGTGTACAAGGAGGGAAACAAAAAAGGCTGTCAAATACAGAAATAAAAAAGCAAAATAGAAAATAAAAGCATGAACAAACAATAAAATTCAAACATAGAATTGTAAGTAAATATTTGAGCAAGTTGGGATTATTTTTTGCCTCATTTTACAAGCAAGAACCCAGGAAAAAATTTTATTTCTAGTTTAAATTTTCAATTTCCTAGTTCTCTATTAATAGACGTGTCTGATAAGAGGTGTCAGAGGTGCGGAGAAACTTCCATATGAAGAGTGATTGAAGCAGCCTGGGACTTCTTTGTTTAAAAAGGGAGAGAAATAGGAGATGCTCGGTTGGAGAGATTCAAAGTTATTACTAGCTAAATAGAGGCTGATAGAACCAAGAGAGTTCCCAGTTCCATGGAAGAAGAGGGCATCTTTAAAAAGTGAATAAAAGAAAGCTTAAAAACAGTAAAACCCCCTACATTTCTGCAAGTCAAATTGTCAAACACTAGAGCTTGTCACTACAATTTACCATTAAGGTAAAAAACTTGGGAGAATTCAAAAGAGGAATACGGATAAAAGATTTCCTGACTTAAATGCAAAAGAATGGGAAAAAAACAACCCTGCCTACTAGGAAATAAAAATTCTGCTTGAAAACAGACACTGAACTTTAGCCTAATGTCTACAGGAAGAAATTTTTCCTAAAACTGTGTTATTTGGTAGCTATGTATCTACCACAAGGTCCTTTGTTACAAGACAGAGTTTGACACTAACTGCAGTTAGAAACAAGGGTCTTGCTCAATGAGCCACTGCATAACACTGCTGATGTTGTGCCTCCCAGGAAGATGAATTAAGTTTTGCAATTCAGAAAAGGCTTCTAATTTCTGTTTCTTTTTTCTTTTTTTCCCCCCTGGAAGCTTGTCGTTCCATCTTTGCTCTATGCTGGGAAAAGGATGGACAGTTATGTGATATGGAAACAGTTTTCCTGATGGCTATTCTGGCCATCTGTTATTTCATCCCAATAAATCTGCTATCCTTTCAGTGTGCATGCCTTCTTAGAGTCTTTCTGTTGCTCACAGGTAACTCCTTTGTTCCTAGTGGATTGCTTCTGGATCCATCCTCCTTTATAAACACAGCTCAAAGGACCATTTCTGGCATGCCTCAGTCTAAAGGATTAATACTGTACTAAACATTGTTTGATCTGTATTTCATCCCATACTTTAAAACCAAAAAGTTTCCTGCTCTTTTACTCGCCCACTAAGCTGCAGTGAGCAACTTTTTGTGCAAGCTCAGAATGTTAACTGATGGCAAAATAAATTAAATGTCTCACTAATAGGTTGGGAATGTGAGGGTGCTTTTAATTATTGGTTTTTGCTAAATTCCAAAGAAGGCATTAAAACTATCTTGGGATATCTACAAACTACCAGGATGAAAGTGCTATTTCTAAGCTTTCTTCTGCAGGCTACAAATTACAGAGGGAGATAAAAAAGAGGAGCAGGTCCCTAATATGTATGGGGAGTTTGTGTGTGCACACAACTGCACAGTCACACAGGCACATGCTAATAACAGATAAATAAAATTACCCAGAAGAAACTTCTTAAAACTTCAAATGAAATGCAGACTTTGAATTCTCAATTGTAATTTTTATGACTAATTGCACAATAACAATGACTTCTTTTTAGCTTCATGAATTTCAAGAATTAAGTTTTCAATCTGAAAATCAGTCTGTAAATCTGAACATTAGGAAATTTTTTTAAAGTTTGAACATAAAATATGAAAAAATGTTTTCAGCCGGAATGGAAAATATTGAGATAATAGTATTTTGCAGTAATTTTTATCAAGGTTTTTTTCAGCTGTTCACTGGATGTAGTAGTAGGCAAAACCAAAAGTGAGATTCAGAAAGTTTTCCAGTCAGGGAACAAAATCTCAGATATTTATGAAGTTTTATCATTTCCTGTTTCTCATACATAGACACTTAATAAATATTTGTCTCTCACTGCATAACATCACTTTGTATAACTCCATTCTGTTTGATATCAGTAAGAGAGCTATAAAAGCGTATGAGCCATCCACCCTTTGCAAGAAAAAAACTTTCTGATTGACTTACAAAAAGTACAAAAAGTTCAACAGTATCCTATTCAGACAATGTTATTCTCATAGAGATGTAGTCTTTTTTTTTCTGTTCGTGTTAACTTGTAGTAAGCATACACAATCAGCCAAATATGAATAGTAAAGGATTTATAAAAGCCCAGTGTATGATCTTCTGAAATACCTTCTGCATTATCCCATGGAAGTAGAAGCTGAATCTACTGAACTCTGGAATTGTGAGCTGGCCACAGAACTATGTTTGAATGGTTGTGAAAACACGTCATTCCCTTAGGAGGAAATGTTAATTAACATATCTACTGTTTACATAGAAATGAATTACCATTTCCTTTCCTTTTATATTCTTCTTCTCTTTTTTTTTTTTTTTTTTTCCTTGCTTTGGTTATTAGTTATGATTGGGAAGAAAAGGAAAATTTAAAACATTATCTGGAGTCATCAATACAAGGTTAAAGCACAAAAGATTGTTAAGTATTGTAAAGCAATAAAAGACATGAAACACTCACAAAGAAAAAAAGACAAGAAATAGAAAGTAACATTTATCAAGACCCATCTCTCCAAAGAAACTTCTGAAATGTATCCAGTAAAAGCTAGTCATAAGAATGACCCAATCTTTTTAGATACTGATTTTATGCTTGTGAAAGTGGCTGTCTAGCAGGATAGACAGATCGCCTCCATGCACTTTTAGAACTAAGCATGTCTCTTTTAAGCAAGTTTGCCCTAAAAACACCTTAAAAATTTTAGGGGTTTGTCAAAGAGCAATATACCCAGTCCTTGGTGAGGATATTTATTTGTAATTATGAAGAAGTTCCCCAGAGCTAGTGCCTCCTTTCATTCAATCCCCCCTGATTCATGCTGTATTTCTTATAAATTCCAGTTTCTTGCAAAATTCACTCTGACACCTTGCACTAATCAAGATACTCCTTTCTGAGATCTGTATACCTCTACTGTTAAGTCAAATAGAGCAAAAAAACTCCACAACAGCTGATCCATATTGTCTTTCATCTCATGAATAGGTACAAGTGATGTATTCTTTTATAAGTTTAAGTTATCTGGGTCCCACTTGTAAAGAATAACTTTTCCCCTCAAACTGTGATCATTTGGGATAATGAGTTTCTCATCTCAAGGACTTAATTTGTGCAAATTCAGAAGATGATTCCAGGTAGAACTGGGTAAAAATTTATGTCAAAATTCTTTTGCATTTGTTGTGGTTTCAGGCATAAATCAATCTGCCTGCCCACTCACTCCTCCCAATCTTCTTCCCCCCCACTTCAAGGGAGGGGGGAGGGATGGGAAGAGTAACTGAAAGAATGCAACTCCCACGGGTTGAGATAAGGACCGTTCAGTAACTAAGGTATAACACAGATCACTACTGCCACCACCAATAACAACAATAACCAGAGAAAAACAAGGGAAGAGGACAGAGCTGCTCACCACTCAACGATCGAGCTGTGAACTAACTCCTTCCAGATTCCTGCACCCAGAAGTAGAACTGGGCATGACGTACTGTGGTATGGAATAAGGGGTGACCCTGGATCTGAGGGCAAAGTAATGGATAGTGCAGCTACTCCAGCTCCAAGCATGGCAGCTACATCACTCCCAGGGACAAGTACAGCAGCTACTCAAACTTCGACCATAATGGACAACGCAGATATTCCAGCTCCAAGTACAGCAGCTACACCAACCCCAGGGACAAATACAGCAGCTACTCAAACTTCGACCATAAAGGACAGCTCAGATACTCCAGCTCCAAGTACAGCAGCTACACCACCACCACTAACAAGTATAGCCACAACTCAAACCCCAGTGACAAGTACAGCAGCTACTCAAACCACAGTGATAATTACTTCAACTAAACCAGAGGACCAACTCATACCAATATCAGTTGCTCCTGTACGCAAGAGGAAAAGCAAAAAACAAGATGAAGAAACAACGTACTCACCACCTGGGACAGTATCTGATCAGGAGTCATCAGCACATGATGAAGAAGAAGAAGAGGAGGTGATTTCCCGATCTCAGACCTCAACTGAGCTACGGAATATGCGAAAAGACTTTACCCATCAGCCGGGGGAGCACATCATCATCTGCTTGCTCCGATGCTGGAACAATGGGGCTGATGGTCATAAATTAGACGGTAGTGAAGCCAAACAGCTGGGATCACTTGCTAGGGAAGGGGGAATT